>JAJLVP010000259.1:0-129964 GCA_030570435.1 Pichia ethanolica | reverse complement strand
ACTAAAAGCAAGGCACTGTTGCTGTTTTCAGTAATATAATATGAAGTAAAATACTTCAGAAAAAGCAATTATTATTAAAAGTCTCCTGTAAAATATATGCTGATATATGTATTTCATAAGTGTGTAAACTTAACAATTTCGATTGATCGGTTTGAAACAAGTATTCATTATTAATACACAAATTTCAGTTAAAGTTTTTTTTTACATATCTTCTTACAAAAACAATAACCTTTTGAGAAGTTAAACAATCCCAATCTCCATCAAAAGCTAAAACTATAATAAATGCATTATTTTTAGTATTTAAATAATGAAACACCTGGTAATGCAGTGAAAGCAATATAAAATTCAATCAATTGTTTATTCAAAGAAGAACTTATATAATAATTATGAAATTTTTAATATATATACACAAATTTCAACTACAATAAGAAATTTACTTATAGTTTTGTTGAACATAAAATTATAAACAAAAGAAAACCATAATTTAGAACTTAAATTATTACTTTAAACTATTCATTCGTTTTATTGATGGAAATATAAACTTTAAAATTTTATTATCTTTTAACATAAGTTGTCTCTTTGATAATAATAGAACAGATTTCATTTTTACTAACTATATTTTTTTTTAATGTTATGAAGTTAGACCTTTTCAAGATTTAGAAACTATAAATCAGATACAAATCTCTATTTGTTAGCATGTTAATTACTTTACTTTTCTAAAAACCATTTCACCTACTTTCTTCAAGTTGTAACCTAGCTTTGGAATTCATTGCAATATGAAGATTTTCTGTAAAGTGTTTAACATTCTATATAATAGAATTCAAAATGTCTTATTGAGATATTAAGAATCATTTTGGAAAGAAACTATTAAATCATGTACAGTAAACACTCTGTAGGTTATTTTGTTAAATCGGATAAGACAAATTTTAGCTTTGCTATAATCCAGAATCATTGGATGGCAAACAATTATGTCAATTCAATAAATTAAAGAGAATGATAAATAAAATCATATAAAGTATATTTTCTAATTTTATAATCTGAAATCTAAATAACATTAATTTAGTGAAGATTAATTGAGAATTTAAAGTTCTTTTAATGATAAATGCAGTTGGAACGATTGAAATAAAAATTCGATATAGTTAGTGACTTAATAAAGTTTTGAAATTTATTGTTTATTGTTCTATCTCCTCCTTCAGCATGAAATAAACGGGACCATTTTCCAATTATATTATATCATCTGATAACAACTTTGAAATTGCAGTGCTTGATGTTGTACATAATGATAGAGCTTATTTCTGTTTATTAAGGGACATAAATAGTAAATAGAACCCATAAATGATGACGAGAAATCTAAGTTAAAAACAAAGAGAGGTATTGTAACAGAAAAATATGTGTATAAAACTAGGTTATCCATTTCCTATATATAAAATTTGAAAACAATTTGGAATTGCCAATAGAAATTCATTCTGATTATTTAATCATAAATTACTCAATTTTAAATAGTTGTTATTTTTTTCAAGCATCTTTTATCGTTTTTCAAATACAAAGATAGTGTAATAATTAAGTTCTAATTATTATTAGCCACAAAATCACAATATTAATAATATACTATAATTTGATACCTTCATGGCCAAGCACTTGTAATAGCCTGATATTGTTTGATTATCTTGTACTTATCTAAAAACAACTTCTATAGTTTGAGTTTTGTATGCGTGACCTTGCCTTTAATGTGCCAACTTTGTTCATATCCAAATCAAGAACTGAGATTAGTTTTATTGTCTTAAACTTAAAAATGAAAAATAATGGATTGACTTTTATCAACTCCACCATTTGAAAAACATTTTTTTGAACTGTTCTGGAATAAGCTAAGCAAAATTTTAAAATTTTAGAACTTTGATGAATAGTTAAGTAGTTCAAACCAAACTTCGAAGAAGGAAAAGTGACCCTTCTAATGATCTCTTCAATATCAAAAATCTCCAGAGATACTATAAATTAAATAAATTAGTATGCTATGAGACTCTATAGTAAACTAAGTATCTTCTGTAATCGTTCAAACTTGAATATCGATATTTTCATAGGCTTTAAATTATCTTATTTAAAATTTCAAGTTCATCATCAAATTTGAACTCTTTGTATTCGTATTTTCTTCTTGAAATAGAAAAATATGAAAGAGATTAAAATTTTCTAGTAATTTAGTAGAAGTAATAAAGTTAACATTTGATTAAATTGTAATTTTATTTGAATTAAAAATATTTAATCCAAGCTTGGAACTACTTGAGCTGGTTGTCCATAATTGAAATTATTTCAAAAAAACATTATTGTTTGTTAATAAGAGATATTGAAAAATATTTATTGGTTTGTTTATTTATTCATTTCCCATTCTAACTTATTTAAAGGAGAAATCAATCCAAAATTTAATTTTAAGCTTTCTTGATTTCATGTCCTATCCTCTAGCAATATTGTTAAACAATGATGAGTTATGAAGCTCTAAAGTAAGAGTTTGGATTATTGATACTAACATGAGTATTATTTGCTAAAGTTAAATCAAAAAAATGATTCAATCCAATAGAAATCAATAGATAGTTTAGTAAAAATTTAAATCTTTCAACGTTTTAAATTCAAATAAGACAAACTATAAATCATAAAATAGCTACTTGTTGGTTATTATCTCAGATATATAAATTACTTCTCCTTGAATGAATTTTATAAACAAAGTATTGAGTGGTTATTGTTATTGTTGTTGTTGTTGTTGTTGTTGTTGTTGTTGTTGTTGTTGTTGTTGTTGTTGCCGTTGTTGTGATCATTTTATTCTGCAAGATTCAGCTAATTGTTAGCGTAGACAGGAAAGAGCAACTGACAAATATGATGCCGTTTTAGGAAAGTTTGCCGGGATGCGATATCTCAAGATTTTCGAAAGTGTTCAAAAATTTCACGTTTTTCAAGGTTGAAAAAAAATAAATGAAATTGAAAATTTTTGAGTTCTCGCAACTATTTGTGCTATCTATATTAGGAAAGTTTGCCGATATCCGAGGTCTGGATTTCCTGAGATCTTTAGTTTTAAATTTTTCTTTATATGATTGAATTAACTATTAATTTATCATGATAAAATTTATAGAAATTGATAATTAAGAAGTTAATTAAGCTCTTTAAATCATATTTGTGGAATTTGAAAAAACTAAGAAATAACTACCCACAAAATATTTTTAATTTCTTGATTTAGAAAGATATTGAAAAATAGCAATATTTTCAAAATTTTTGGATTTACATTATTTACATTTTATTTTATTATTAAATAATATTAAGAGTATTCAATCAATTTCTAACCAATAAGTATATACATTATTATTAAATTTACATCCTTAATGATAACCAACTATACTCCAAATAGAACTTAAGTCGTTATCTACGAATTGAAATAAATTACAAGTTTCAATTGGCACAACAAAAATTTGGTCGCACATTTAGAACTTTTTTTAGTTGGTTAACTATAAACGATACAAATTTATATCACATCAGTCATCTATTATTAGCAATTTGTTGTACTATAATTGGCAGATTTTCCTTCTATAACACTTGAGAAAAGATGGTAAAAGGCAAATATCTTATACACTCTTTTTTGTTTTAGAAAATGTTTATAAAAAGATAAGAACAAATTATTAATTACTCGTATAGATACTGATTAGAATTAGATATTAGCCAATTAACCAAATGATGCAACAACTACTACAAATAATAGAATTATATCAATGAAATTAATTACGTTTAAATATTTTTTTGCTGATTTACTTTTAAGAGAGACTATATTCTTTTAATTATATTAGAATAATTTGTAAATTGTTATTTCAATGAGTTTACAAAATTATCAATAATAATTCTTATTAGATTATATATATGTGAAGTTCACCAAATTCTAGTTAAATATATTCGAAATCAACTTTCTGTTTATAGTTATTATAGAATATACTTCTTATATTGATATAAAAGTAACTGAAAGAACCAATTATTAAGTAAAAGAAAATAATGGTTAAGAAACCGGTTAAGAAACCCTGTTGTGAAACCCCCGCTGCTTCAAACATTTTTAACTCGCTCATAAAATTGCAGAATTTTTGGTAAAATTAATTTGTACAAAATAAAAAAACAAAAAGAAAATAAATCTTTCTCTTTCTCTGTAATTTTGTTTCTTCTTCTTCTTTAATTTTAAGGTTGGTTTTGTAAGAGACTAATCGTATCAAAACCATGTATATGGTTTTCAGACTTGACATAAGTGCATATGATTATTAGTATGAGGACATACTCTTATGTACTGGTTTATTATTTAAAGTTCTTTTTCATATTAAATTTAGGTGATGAATAAAATACATTGAACGCTTGACTACTGATCTATACTGGATGAGAAAGTGTTTTTATCTGAAATAAAATTTAATATGAAATATTTGTTTTAATTAAATCTTTGTTAATATTCTTTTATTATTACAAACTAATCTAAATAATTAAAAAGTTAAATAAAATTACGAGGAATAATATCATCAAAGATGCAATCTGATATTAACTCATTATTTTCAAAAGCTTTCCGTTTAGTAATCAAATGAAAATTTTCTTTATCGGATGTTAATGTGCTTTCAGATTCAAATCTTATATGCCAATTATCTTCATCTCTACCCATTTCGTAAACCCAGTCACATTTATTTTTGGCAGATAACGGATCGTTTGTTTCAATCTCCCATACGTTTTTGTTATATTCTCCAAAATAAAATCCTGAAATATCTTTATTCTTATTAATTTCCATACAACCACCATCTTGGATGTCTGTAATTGTCCATTTATCAATTGGATAATTATAATCTATATGTTTTGTTCTATTATATTCTCTTTTTTTCTTTAATTCAATAGATTGTTCGATAATTGTAGGTGTATTGAAAATAGGTGGTGAAACCAAATTTGCTTTATTGACAATTGGTAAATTTAGTTTACCGGAATATAATGTTAAAGTAGGAGTTTCTGCTGTTGGCCATGCTTGAGGCCAATCACAAGTAGATAATGCAATCCTTAATTTATGTCCTTTTTCAATCTTTATTCCAACTGCATCAAGTCCAATTGTAGTTTTAAAACTTTTATCTTTTTCAAGTAATTTTGGGAATTCATGAGAATCTTTATGAGTTAAATTTAATTGTCCCCAACTAATTAATATATGTTCGCCATCATCTGGGTAAATATCTACTAATCTAACTGATATGTTTGCAAGTTCTTTATTTGAAGAAAGTTCTAAATCGATTGATGGTAATCCCATAAGTTCATAATCACTATCAAATATATTTGAATCAAAACATAAACATTTAGAATCTTCATTTTTTTGATCACCTGGAAAATCACCCTTAAAACCGAAAGGACAAAATGTACCTCTAAACATACCATGTGATAAAGTTCCACTAAATTTAACTTCAAAATCTTCAATTCCTTTATTACTATTTTTTAATTCCAACGAATTACCATCTAAAAATAAATTCAGAAAAGATTTATCAGAAGATTTATCGGTTGAACGCCACTTACCTTCTCTATAGATGTATGAATCTTGTATTGTTGATGGATCTTGAATATAAACTGATAATCTAGGTAAATTTAAATTATTTTCAACTTCTGGATATAACCATTTTGAAAACCATTTAACAGATAACTGTTGGTAATCAATTTTTGGTGCTGGTTCTGCCATCTCAGGATATTCATGAACCCAAGGTCCAACAATACAACATGAATTAGGATTAATCAATTTCTCAGCCATTCTGAAAACTGGATTCGTGTACCCATCACGGAATCCACCAACTGATAAGATAGGAATTTCTAATTTATTCCAATCTTCACAAACTGAACCATGTTTCCAATATTCATCTCTTGTTTGATGTTTAATCCAATCAACCACCATTGGTCTTTTATCTAACCTTTCTAACCAATTAGATTTCCAAGAATCACCGACCACCCGAGGATCTTGAGGTCTTGGTTGATAAGCAACCATTGTTGAACCCCACCAAAGCATATCAGATGCAAATAAACAACCTCCACGATAATGAACATCATCTGAATATCTATCATCTGTTGACATTAATGTAATTATAGTTTTAAGTGCTGGATGTTGTCTTGCAGCAATTTGTAAACCATTAAAACCACCCCATGATTTTCCAAACATTGCAATATTACCATTTGACCAAGGTTGATTAATAATCCATTCAAATGCTTCTAATGCATCATCTTGTTCAATTTTTAAATATTCATCTTCTAAAACACCACTTGAATTACAACAACCTCTCATATCTATTCTCATTGATACAAATCCATTTGCAGCATAAAATGGATGTCTTATTGAATCTCTGATAATAGTTACATCTGTTCTGTATGGTATATATTCAACTAAAGTTGCAAATGAGTTGGATTTATCATTTATTGCAACACTCGGAAACCAAATATGTGCATGAAGATAACCGCCATCTTTTAGATTAATTCTAACATTATGGACCTTTTCTATATTAAATGGTAATCCTTCTTCACTAAGTACTTGTGTCAAAGCTTTTGGATTTGTATTTCTAACATTAAAAGCCATTTGTTTTATGAAAGGAATATTTATAAACTAAAACAAAATAACTGGTGCATTCCATATTGGCTTTTTTTTTTGAAATATCAATAACAAATTAATATCAGCTTAAGGTTCAACAGTAACTTGGATTTAAGTATTCTTCTTTTAAAAGGTATAAGAGAATAAAATGTATGTACAATATAAATCTATCTTTATCAACAATCGGTTTTCCTCGGCTCTTAATCTTTATCTTCTCTGTTAACGCGGTTAATGAGAAATCAATCTGATAATCTGATAATCTAACAATGTTTATCGTACTTACTTGCCAAAAATGGGATTATTTTGCCGGATTACTATTTGAGTAATACATTGTTGATGATAACACTTTGACATATCTTTAGAAGAGATCCAGGTACATTATTAACAATAAGATTGGAATATCTTTTGAATGTGTTAATCCAGATCTTTTAATGGCCATCGCCTAATTCTTCTTTTGTTGTTTTCTTATCTGGATATTTTAATACCTATTTTGTTACTAATTAGTATCTATTAAAACCCGAAATCCATCTCGACCGCATTCATTTCCATTTTATTTCCTTGTAATGTTATAACCAATTAACTTAAGCGAGGTAATTTATTCAAAATTATAAAAATAGCTTGTTTCTCCAATTGGTCATCAAATTATAAGGAACATGGCTGTATACATAATTGATTTACTAAAAGGTTTTATCAATTGTTTAGGATGAGATATATCTCAAAATTGATAAGAGATTATCAATTTTCTATAAAGTAGCAATATTTCACTTCACTTTTAAATACTCTTCATTCTTATTTCTTTTCTTTTTCAAAAATAAATATAATAGCATTTATATTTAACAACCAATTATCACAATGAGTGAAAGTATTCATGAAAAAGAGAGGTTTGATATTGGTTTAACTAACTTAGACGATTCAGATGGTGCTGATTCTATTAATTATTTAGAAAAGGGTGAACCAATAACCTTAGATAAAGATTTAACAATAGTTGAAGATAGCGATACTGCTCTTTCTAAAAAGATAAATCTAATAAATAATGCTATAGATGAAATTGGTTTTACTTGGTTTCATGTTCAACTTTTTTGTATTGCTGGTTTTGGTTACTCTGTTGATTCACAAATGGAAATGATTCAATCAGGTGTTAAAACTTATGTTGATTATCAGATGAAAGGAGGTGGTTATCCAGCAGCTACAGAAGTATTTTATGCTGGTTTAATTACAGGTTCAATTATATTCGGATTTGGTGCTGATTTAATTGGTAGAAAAATAGCATTTAATTCCTCTTTGATTTTAACTGCATTATTTGGATTTTTCACGGGTGGTACTTCAAGTTATGCAATGTATTGTATTTTCATGTTTTTATCAACAGTTGCTGCAGGTGGTAATATTGCTACAGATGTTGCAGTTTTCTTAGAATTTTTACCTTCTAAATATCATTTTATGAATACTTCAATGGCAGCTTGGTGGGGTGTAGGTCAAACAATTGCTGGTTTAATTTCGTGGGCCTTTTTACCAAATAATTCATGCTCTTCAGGTGATTACTGCCCTTCTAAAATTAATAGAGGTTGGAGATATTGCTGGTATACTAATTCTGGAATTGTTTTAGGTGCCGCATTAATACGTTTATTTGTTTTAAGATTAGGTGAAACTCCTAAATTTTTAGTATCAAATGGCAGAGATGAAGAAGCTTACGAAGCTATTATGAAAATTTCAAAGAAATATAATCGTCCATGTTCATTAAGGCTTGAAGACTTGAAATCGTGCGGTGAAATTGAACAGACTTATTTTGATACCAGTAAAGCAACAAGTATTAAAGCTGCATTGAAGGAATTAGGTATTACAACTTGGACAAATATTAAGATATTATTTTCAAATAAAATAGTTATTAGATCAACAATTTTGATTTTAGTTTCATGGTTATTTATTGGTATTTCATATTCTGTCTTTTACAATTTCTTATATATTTATATTGCTGATCATGGTGGATCTACCGGTGATACAACTTACTTAGTTTATAGAAATGCAACTTTGGATAACTTTGTGGGAATTTTCGGTCCAATTCTTGGTGGGTTTTTGATTTTAATCCCCAAAGTTGGTAGAAGAGGTACTATGATTTTTGGTTCCTTATCTGCAATGGCGATTTTATTTGGTTATACAACTTGTAGAACACCAAGTGCAGATGCTGGTTTTGGTTCTGCAACTTATTTTTTCGTCAATATTTATTATGCTTGTCTATATGCATATACTCCTGAAGTTTTCCCAACCAGAGCTAGAGCAACTGGTGTTGCATTGTGTTTAGTTGCAGGTAGAGTTTCAGGTGCTTTTGCTCCTGTTACATATTGGTATGGAGCTAAAAGTGGATCTAGTGTTCCAATTTGGGTTTGTGGGGCAATTATTGGTTGTTTATCTCTTTTGGCTGCGGGTATGCCTTTTGAACCAAGTAAACAAAGAAGTGTCTGATTATCTTAATTTTTATTTTATTTCTCATAATATACAAACGTCCTTTTTTTATTATAGTACTTTACATCATAATATATTACATTTAAATCTATAAATTAAATCAAAAAAAATCCTTTATCTTTTCTAATTTTTTTAACAGAATGAATCCAGGAATCTCCAGTATTCCATGTATCGGTTAATATCTTTAGAACATCACCCGTAGGAAAATTACCCCCTAAGAATTGTATTTGAAATCTATCATAAAAGAATTGTCTATGTTCTTCCGAAATCGATTCACAAGCAGCTACAAACAATGGAAAGATTGAACCATTCTCAGTATTCGAAGCAGAATCCACATTGTTTTTGAAAATTTCATAAATTTTTTTAACTAACTTTTGGACAACTTTGTTGCCTCTAGGGACTCTATAAACTCTTCTGTAAAGATGTAGAAGTCCAGCATAAAAAAATAAATCATTTGAGCAATTTAAACATATATCAGATTCTGTTGAATCATCAGGATTTGATGGAGCTGCTTTAAATTCATTATATGCGTCAATAAGTTCATGTTCCCATTCAATTGCTGGAGACAATATACTTGTCGGTATTGATTCTGTATTTTGTCCATCATCATCTTTTTCTTCTAACATATTTAAGATTGGTATTAACTTGTCAAAAATAATTAAAAATTTGATATCAAATCCTAAAAATAAATCAATTTTAGATTTTTTCTCCACTATTATATTTTCAAAAATTGGATTTGGTCTATATGGCATTTTAAAAGTTTTTGGAGAAATTGCCATCATTACTCCAATAATTTCAACATATCCAATCCATGTTAACAAAAAATAAGAAAGTAGATTTCTTTCTTCTGATATTAGATATTTACCGTTTGGAAGTTTAACAATATTTTCATCATCCTCAATAAATTTTTTGAAACTATTTCTGCATAAATCAATAATTTCTTTATATTTATCCATATCTTCACCTGAGAAAATCTTCTGTGTACACATTAATAATGCTGTAATACAAACTACTTCACTTTTTATACTCATTGGTGATGTATTTATAGAAGAAAGTAATCTTAAAATACCTCTTGATACCAATAATTCAGCCAAATGTGGGGTAAAATTTTCGTCTGATAATACCATACTTCTATGAGATAAAGCATGGGCTATTAAAAGATCAAGTAAACATTCATTTTCAATTGCAAATTCAGGAACCAAATTATGTAATGGATTATTTTGATAAATATTAGGTGGTGAAGCAACTATAAATTGTGCAGTAAAATGTTTAAAAAAATCAAATGCATCTTTATAATATGGATGATCTAATAAATTTTCTGGAAGTGGTAAAATTGGAATTTTACTTTGAGGTATAAAAAATGGCATCTGATAATTCGTTGATCCATTATCATCATTATCAAAAGAACCATCATTATTATTATTATTTCTATTTTCTTCATGTTCATTATTTACTATATTTAAATCATCAGAACGAGCAAGTTTTATAAATTTTAAAAATTTATTTTGATCCACCATACTTTTTGGAGTTGTATTAATTTGTTGTTTATTTAAAATTTCATTATTTATTTTATTATTTGATTTATGTTTATTTTTAGATATTTTATTAATCTTTTGTTCCTCGTGTTGTACTAATTCCAAATCTTTTATTTTAAGTTTCTTCTTATTCTCCACAAGATTTTGATTTTGAAAAACCATTTCAAAAGAATAAACACATTTTATACCACGTTTTTGACATCTTGAACAAGTTGGTTTGATTTCATCACATTTAATTTTCAATTTTTTACATCCATTACATCCTAATCTACTTCTTGGTTTAGCCAACGATAGATTAGAAAATATTTTTTCTCTTGGCATTAATATAATATAATAATATAATATGTAAACTCTGTATGAGTATGAGATAAACTTGATAAACTTAATAAACTTGATATACTTGATAAAACTAAAATAACTTAAATTTGTTCAAAATCGATGAATCATCCGGCCAGTAAATTTAGAATATCCGAAATAGGAAATTGAAGAAGTTTATTATATTACCCGCTGGTGCACGGATTAAGTTTGAAATTAACGGAACTGCGGCTCTTTTTTCAATTTTTACGTGTTGTAAGGTAAAATAGTGTAGAAATTCATTCAATGTGGAATTTTACCATAGTCTGATTGATTGATTAATTGATTAATTGATATCAATCGATATTGGTTGATAGTATTTTACCTGTATTATCAACGGATTAGATTATATAGAACAGGATAAAATGTCAACTAAAGATACCGCAATAGCAGGTGCATCACCTTCAGAGCAATTACTTGAAGCAGCACGTAGAAATAATACTGATTTATTAAAAGAATTATTATCAAAATATCAAGATAAACCACATGAAGCAATTGAATTAATAAATACCGCAAAAGACCCATCCGGAAATGGTGCTTTACATCTGGCTGCTAAATATGGTAATTATGAGGTTATGGATCATTTATTAGATATTGATGGTGTTGATGTTAATATAAAAGCTACAATGAATGGTAATACTCCATTACATTATGCAGTTTCTTATGCATTTGAAGATCCTGAATATTCTTTATTTTTAGTTAATGAATTGATTAATTGTGGAGCTGATCCTTCAATTAGAAATAAAGAAAATCTAAAACCAATTGATTTAATAGGAAACTCAAATGAACAAATTAAAGAAGCATTAGAAGCCGCTGAATACGCTTCAACTTTCGATCAGAATGATATAATTGACATAGCAGAAGATGATGATTTAGATGAGGGAAGTGACGATGACGATGATGAAGATGATGATGAAGCTGATAATAGTAATGCTAATAGTAAGAAATAAATTTAAAAATTGGATAAACATTCTTTTTTTAGAAATTAAACCAATGCTTATATACATTTATTATAATAGTTATTATATACAGTAAATAATATGTTTATACACAAATATTTACTTTAAATATCACATCAATTTTGCGACAGAAGTTAATTCGAAATCATCAACTTTTTTGTCATTCGACCAATAACCTAATCGGGTTTTGAACAGAATCATTCTTTTGGTATAATTTTCATTTTCTTCTCTCTTTTTCCAAGAATGATACGTCCCAGAACAAATTATATTATTTTCTAAATTATTTCTCTTTTGAAACAATGAATATCTAGATAGAATACTTGCACCTTTAGCCGATTTGACAACAGATTTAATATTATGTCCATTTTTTACACCTTTGTTGATTACTTCAAGTTGTCCAGATTGTAAAATACAAACCAATGATAATTCATTTGCCCTTGTTTTTTTCTCTCTATCGACCTCCACAAGTCCAAGATTTTTTTCCTTTAGTATTGCATTAAATTTTTCAATAATAGAATTAGGGCATTTCAAAATTTTAGTTAATGTAATAACTTCCTCTTCTTTAAAACTTATTCTTTCACTAAAACATCTTTTGATAGAATTTTCATTTTTTTCAAATTTCTTTTGCGGTAATACTATGTAATCTAGTTTGATCTTTTCATCAACCATTAAATCCGTAACTATGCTTTTTGTTATTCCACAATAACTTATAACTGATAATTTATCGCTACAACTTTTAGAAGAACAAGTTGGAGAGTCTTTTCGTCCGGGCTTGGTTCGAACAATACCGACATGATTAAATAATTCTCCTCCTTTTATTCTTCTTCTTTTATTTGAATCAATTATATGCTCATCATCCCATGATCTATCTGTTGAATCAGTTTTAGACAGCTCATCTAAACTGCAATCTCCACATGGTAACTCACTAATATACAAGGCAAATTTTATATTTCTTTTTAATTTAAAATTTCCATTAAGGGTATTATTAGAAATATGTAAATTTTCATCTTTTTTAACAAGCTCAATTAAATCACTCAATTTTCCTTCTTTCACTCTTTTCATCTCATCTAACATAAACCATGATAATGAACGAATGGACAAAATTTCGGCATGCATATCATGAACTATACGACCTTTTACATTATTCAATTTATTATCAGGTGTACATTTAACACCAGTTGTTAATGTTAATAATCTCATGGTTGATAAATCATCATCATTCCAGTAAACCAAACCAGACAATACATTAAATTCATTCTTTTTAGCTCGAGCTTTCAAGAAGTGATCTATTTGTTTTTGTGACAAATTTTTAGCCATATGCTTATGTGGGAATACATAAGCTTCAAGTATTTTTTCAGCCACAAGTTCAGGAATATTTCCTTCATTTATTGTATCCGACATAAAGTTTGAGTATCAAAATTGTAGTAGCATTTGCGATGTTAAATATGGACCATTAAAAAAAAACATAAGTCTGTAGAATGTTCGTCAAATCAATTCAATGAAAAAAGAACATGGTCGTGATTACATAATCAATTTTCTGACAATTTTTTAAACTAATTTTTCTTCGGTTGCCTAATCGGGTAACGCGGTAAGCTTGACTCATTTTCGTCAATTCTTTTTTTTGCTGTGTTGCTTGTTCGTTGGTCATTTTTATAGGGGTTGAGGAAAGTCAGTGCTGTTGGTTGTTGAAAATTTTTTTCCTCTATTGACTACATTTTCTTTTCTTTTCCCAGTTTTGTTTTTTTTCTGTATCAACTTCTTTTTATCATCCTTTTTCACCCCTTTATTGTCTAACAGATTTAATTTATAACAAACATGCCTTTAGTCAATTTACTTAATACCGCTAGGGCCAGATCTTTTCAAAATGGTAAAAAAGTTTTTGCATTGGTTGCCTATAGACCAATCCCAAATACTAATTTAAACAAGTTAAATTCAATTCCAAAGTCAAAATCTTATTCAACAAGATCAACAGTTATCCAATTACTTAATAATATTGGTTCAAAACGTGAAGTTCAACAATATCTTAAATATTTCACCTCTGTCTCACAACAACAATTTGCAGTTATTAAAGTTGGTGGTGCAATTATTACTCAACAATTACCACAATTAGCTTCATGTCTTGCATTTCTTTATCATTTAGGTCTTTATCCAATTGTTTTACATGGTACAGGTCCACAAATCAATGAAATTTTAGAAAATGAAGGTATTGAACCTGATTATATTGATGGTATTAGAATTACCGATCCAAAAACAATGGGTGTTGTTAGAAAATGTTTCTTAGAACAAAATTTAAAATTAGTAACTGCATTAGAAAAAATGGGTGTTAAAGCTAGACCAATTACTGGTGGTGTTTTCAATGCTCATTATTTAGATAAAGAAAAATACAAATTAGTTGGACAAATTGATTCAATTAATAAAAATCCAATTGAAGCATCAATTAAAGCTGGTGCATTACCAATTTTAACATCATTAGCAGAAACTTCATCAGGTCAATTATTAAATGTTAATGCAGATATTGCAGCTGGTATGGTTGCAAAAGAATTTAAACCATTAAAAATAGTCTACTTAAATGAAAAAGGTGGTATTATTAATGGTAATACAGGTGAAAAAATTAGTACAATTAATTTAGATGAAGAATATGATGATTTATTAAAAGAATCATGGGTTAAATATGGTACTAAATTAAAAATTAAAGAAATTCGTGATTTATTAATGCATTTACCACGTTCTTCATCAGTTGCAATTATTAATGTTGATGATTTACAAAAAGAATTATTTACTGATTCTGGTGCTGGTACTTTAATTAGACGTGGTTATAAATTAACAACTTATGATGATTTATCAAAAGTTAATATTACATTATTAAAAAAGAAATTATCAGATGAAGTTAATGATGTTGATGAATATATTAAATCATTAACACCAGGTTCATTTTGTTTATATGCTGATGAACCAATGGAAGTTTTAGCAATTGTTAAAAAATCCAAAGGAGATTCAAATATTTCAAAACTTGATAAAATAATTGTTTCAAAATCTGGTTGGTTAAATAATGTAACTGAAAATATTTTCAAATTATTAGAAAAAGATTTCCCAAATCTTTATTGGATTATTTCAGAGACTGATGAGAATATGTCATGGTATTTTAGTAAATCTCAAGGTTCTTATACTAAACCAGGTGAAGTTTTATTTTGGTATGGTATAAATGATTTAAATAAAGTTACTAAATTAATTAATGAATTTGTTGATAAAAAAACATCAATTTGTTCAACTAATACAACAACTAATGAATCAAAAAAATCTGTTTTTAATTCAAAAATTCAAAATCGTCAATTTCATTCAACTAGATTAAATTTTGGATCTAAAAAAGTTGCACTTATTGGAGCTCGTGGATATACAGGTCAAAATTTAATTTCATTATTAAATAATCATAAAGATTTAGATGTTGGATATGTTTCATCACGTGAACTTGCAGGTAAAGATTTAACAGGTTATACAAAGGAATCAATTAAATACTCAAATCTTTCATTTGATGATTTAAAAAGGATTGAAAAATCTGGTGAAATTGATATGTGGATTATGGCATTACCAAATAAAGTTTGTAAACCATTTGTTGAAGCAATTGAAGAAGTTAAAGGTAATGGTAAAATAATTGATTTAGGTGCTGATTTTAGATTTGATAAATCTGGTAAATGGACATATGGATTACCTGAATTAAAAGGTCGTGAAGGTATTATTATGGCAAATAGGATTTCAAATCCTGGATGTTATGCAACTTGTGCACAATTATCACTTGCACCAATGAAAGAATTTATTAATTTAAATTCTAAACCAAATATTTTCGGTGTTAGTGGATATTCAGGTGCTGGTACAAAACCATCAAATAAAAATGATCCAAAATTTTTAAAAGATAATATGATTCCATATGCATTAACAGATCATATTCATGAAAGAGAAGTTGGATTTCATATTGGTAATTCTGTTTCATTTATGCCACATGTTGGATCATGGTTTCAAGGTATTGCAATGACTATTAATATACCATTAAAGGAAAATCATGGATTAACAATTGAAAAAGTTAAAGAAATTTATAATGAATTTTATAAAGGTGAAAAATTAGTTAAAATTTTAGGTGATGAAATTCCATTAGTTCGTGATATTAGTGGTAAACATGGATGTAATATTGGTGGTTTTAAAATTAGTGAAGCTGGAGATAGATTAGTTGTTGTTGGATGTATTGATAATTTATTAAAAGGTGCAAGTACCCAATGTTTACAAAATATGAATCTTGCACTTGGTTATGATGAATATGAAGGAATTCCATCATTTTAAAGATTATAAATCTATATAAAACATATATATATATAACATAAATAAAAATAAAAATAAAAATAAAAATGATATATAGTAATAAATTCAAACTTATGCTGTGACACGAGCCACGAGCAATATTTTTAATTTTTGCTTCAATCTTCAAATTTATTGAGAATGAAATTTCATTTTATTTTATATTATTTTATATTTAAATGAATAAAGTGTATAAAATTAATATTTGAATTTATAATAAATAAAACCAATAATTTAAAAATAACTATTATTTTTGAATAGTAGACTTTATCCAATATGTTTTTTACTTATAATGTTGTTAAAAGAGAAGGATTTAGACAATGTTATTATCATATAAAGGCTAAATCAATTTCTAGAGAAATTCATAATTCAAGTTATAGATTAAATGCATTAAATATGAATGATTTAAAAAATCTTTTGAATCAAAGTAAATCAGCAGGAGATACAATAGGAAATACTGCTAATAATATTAATAATAATTCTAAAAAAGATGAAATTAAGAAAGATTTTAAAAAATTTGATTCATTCTCTAAGAACAATGAATTTTCAAATGGTAAAAATAAATATGGTAATAAAAATAATTATAAGAATGAAGGGAAAGGAGATTCATTTAAAAAAGAATTTAAGAATTTAGATAAAACTAAGAAATCTAAAGATAAAAAGAAAAGTGAATTTAAAAATAAGAAAAAATATGATAAAAAAGATTATATTTCAAAACAAGAGAGAGAAGAAGAAAGGAAAGAAATTAGTAAGAAATTTTCATTTTTAGAAACAGGTAATGATAGAGATAAAGAAGCAGCTAAAAGAATTATTAATGAATCTATTAAAACCAATTCTAAAGGTTTAGTTCAAGTTATTAAAGATAAAGGAGTAATTGAAATTGTTAATGTTGTTAAAGCTTTTGAAGGTATTATATTAAAAGAGAAAGGTATAATTATAGTTGGATATAAGAATATCAAACAAGAAGATATTAAAGAAATGGAAAAGGAAATAGAAGGAGGAAAATATGAATTAGAAGTTGGAATTAAGATACCAGTTTTAAAAATTGTTGATAGAATACATGCAATTAAACAATATGGTGATTATTTAAATGAACAAGTTGTTGAAAAGCTTAAATCTACTAATAATAGTGTTCTTAATAAACAATTAAAAAATAAAAAGGATGATAATAATAAAAATGAAGTTAAAATTGTTCAAATTGGATGGAATATTACATTAAATGATTTAACTGGACAAAAAAGATTTGAGATTGAAAATCATATTAAAAAGGGTAATGATGTTGAAATTATATTTGATGAAAGGGAATATTTAGATAAAGAGAATGCAAGTCATAATAATAACAGTAATAATAATGCTAATAATGATATTAATGATGATGAAATTGATGAAAATAATAATAATAATAATAATGAAGTTAAAAAGAGAAGAAGGAAAGAATTAAATGAAGCTGAGAAAGCAATGAGGAATAAGATGATTACATTAATTCGAGAGAATTTATTAGAGATTGAAGGATTACCTGAGAGTAATATTAATCAAAAGGGATTAATTGAAAGTCGAGTTTTAATTAAAGTTAAAGGTATTGTTAAGAATGGAAAGGAAAGTAAAGAGAATAAAAAGGAGAGGAAGCAACAAGAGAAGGCTATGAAAGCTGAGAAAATGAGATTACGTAGATTAGAAAAGGAAAGACTTGCAAAGGAGAGTATCAAAGAACTTGTTGTTTGAAGTAAACTGAAAGATAAAATAAGTTAAAATCATGTATATAGAAAGAAATAGCTAAATAAATAATGCTATAAGTAAATAGTAAATAGTAAATAGTAAAATTGCAGAGTCCATTATGACCGAAAATGGAAACGAGATTAATTTTCATTGGTGAGAAAAAGAAAAAAGGGGAGGTAAATTAAATTAAATTTTCTAAGAATTGTAAATTGCCTTCTTTTGTGTGCAAAGAGCGAGAAGGGAGCAAAGAGCAAACTGCAATTTTCAAAGTGGAGATGATCAGTTTGGTTTAGTTAACAGTAAATTCATTCATTTGATACATGACCATCTTCACCATCAACATAAACATAAACATCAACATCAACTGAAAAGAAAGAATATTTTAATCAAACTTTAATTTTAATCATCACCATCTATAAAATTAAACTTGATCTATTCATTTCTTATCCCACTATTTTTCAATATCATTTGTTTTATGGCAATTCTGAGTTTTAAAGAATATTAATTTGTTTTTACTTGATAAATTATAGTATCAACAAAGTCTAATTCTATTATAGATATATATATATAGATATATTACAATATATATAGATATATTACAATATATATATATATATATATATAAATAGATATATTGATATATTCATATATATCCCCGGTATCTTTTTGTTTTGCTAACTATTTTTTTTTCAACTGTTTTTTTTCATTATTCTCTCTTTTTATTTTTCATTCTTTTAACTTTACTAAATAAATTTTAAACAAATCAATATAATGTCTCAAACTTTAGAAATTGATTATGAAGCATTACCTGATAATTCACCTTTAATATCACAATTAGTTGCAGGTGCATTTGCAGGTATAATGGAACATACAATTATGTTCCCAATTGATTCAATTAAAACTAGAATGCAAACTTTAAAAATTAATTCATCAGATGGAATAATATCATCATTTTCAAAAATTACATCAAATGAAGGTACATTTGCACTTTGGAGAGGTGTTTCATCTGTTATTTTAGGTGCAGGTCCAGCTCATGCAATTTATTATTTAGTATTTGAATCAACTAAAACAACATTATGCAATAATTTATTAACAGAAAATATTAAAAGGAGACAATTATTTAATGAAAAATTTAATGAAAATACCCCAAATATTAATAATATTAGTAATTTTTTAATTACAAATGAAAAACATCCATTAATTGCAAGTATTAGTGGAGTTGCAGCAACAATGACATCTGATGCTTTAATGACACCATTTGATGTTATTAAACAACGAATGCAAAATAGTAATAATTCATTTAAATCAGTTTTTAAAACTTCATCAATTATTTATAAAAATGAAGGTATTAAATCATTTTTTGTTAGTTATCCAACAACTTTAATTTTAAGTATACCATTTGCTGCATTAAATTTTGGTATTTATGAATTTTCAAGTGATCGTTTAAATCCTGATCAACATTATAATCCAATTGTTCATTGTATAAGTGGTGGTATTTCAGGTGCATTTGCAGCTGCAATTACAACTCCTTTAGATTGTATTAAAACAGTTTTACAAACAAAGAGTATATCAAATGCTAATAGTTTATTAAGTGCTGCAAATGGTTTATATAAACAAGGTGGTTTAAAATCATTTTTAAGAGGTTTAAAACCAAGAGTTGTATTTAATGTACCTGCAACTGCAATTAGTTGGACAGCTTATGAAATGGCAAAAGCTTATTTATTATAAAAAAGGAAAAACTTTATTAATTAATTAATTAAGAATAAATTAACGAACTAAAAATGGTAATAATAATAATGATGATAATGATGAAATAATTATAATTGAAATTTAACAATATAATAAATATTTAAAAATTTCATTTACATAATTAATAATTTGTAACAATTATTTACTATATATTATAAATTTACATATATTTTTATATATATCTTTATTTATTTATTTATTTATATTTATATATATATATACTGTATATAGAAACTGATAACATTTAGAATATTTTTGTAGCAAAGAAAGAGAAAGTAACTGAAACTGTTAGGAATCCTATAAAATTGAAAAAAGCTAATCTTGAATAAGCTCTTTCTTCCTCTTCAGTTCTAAATGAGGCAAAAATCGTCCGTAGACTTTCAAACATGTTCATCTTGCCTTTTTTTTTTCTCTTTAGTTGTTAATTTCACTTAATAAAACTATAGTAAATAAAGTCAACCAAGTAAAGTGAATAGGAATTGTTTGGTAAACTGATAGTTTTGCAGACATGCAGGTAAAAGGTAAAACATGCAAATGTTAACGATTGTTTGGTTAAAAGTTAAAAGTTAAGAAAAGCGTGGAGAAAATCGACGCGTCGCCAGAATGGGCTCAGTCTTTCTTATCACTGAAAAAGAAAAAAGAAAAATAAAAAAATAAAAAAATAATGCAATTAATTAAACTTAATTAATTAGAAAAAATGGGGCTGCCGGTGCCACATTATTATATTTTTGTCTTGCTATAATATATATGGTTATCTTCTCTACTTCACTTTTTTATCTTCCTTTCTTTTCTTTTATTTATTTCATAACTTCTTTTTTATTCTTACTTTCAACATCTCACAATGAAGAAAGGAACTCTACATAGAGAATGGTCGTTATGGAACCAATTGGTTCTAGGTAAATCCGATTTAGATAATAATTTTGTTAATAATAATAATAATGAAGAAATTGAACCTTCGGATATCACCGAAACTAATAATTTAAATGAAAAATCTGAATTAAATTCAACTTCAAATTTTTATAATCCTTATAATTATAATGATGAAAAAAAGGAAAGAGAAAGATTCCAATTTTTTAAAGTATCACCATTTTATAAAAAATTGTTAGTTATTTTATTAATAACTCCTTCAATTTTATCAAATTTTGGTTTTGATATTTTCGATTATTTATTCCCAAGTAATTATGAAAATAAACCAAATTTCTCTCTTGCAAATTTTCAAGATTTTTCTTCAGATTCATTGAGTTCATTATCATCATCATCAAATGAATCTCATTCAATAATTGATATTCCATTCTTACCTTATTCAAATATTTCATCACCAGTTTATTCAACTTTATTATTAAATCATACATTTGGTTCATCTTGGAATAAACCTGCCTCTGTTATTTATTATCCACCACCTTCAAATATAACTTATAATAAAGTTATTTTAACTTTAAATACTTCAATTGACGGTGTTCAATATGATCGTTTAATTCATATTTATTTAAATGATACTGAAATTTGGAGATCTTCAACAATTGAACCAGCTGGTAGATTATCAAATTCTTTTACTCAAAAAGATGTTACAATGTATTCATCCCTTTTAAGTCAAAATGGTTCATTATTAATTCAATTGGATAATTTAGTTACTAAAAGATTAACTGGTGAATTTTATATCGAAATTAAAGCTCTTTATTTTAATGATGATTTAAATGATTTAAATGATTTAAATTTTAATGATTTATCACATAATCCTTTTGGTAAAAAATTATCAAATAATCATCATCCAACTTTTGTACCTTTAACTCCAAATAAAGTAGCTGATAATATTCCACCAATTGTTTATTATCCAGATTCTGACCTTTCAAATTTAAATTTACCTTTAATTAATTTTAATACAACAAAATTATTATTATTAATTTCAACTTCTGGTAATGCAGCTGAAGAATTTTGGTATTCAAATTTAGTTGATGAATATAAAGATCATTTCTTAAGTTATGATCATCATTTTTATGGTCATGGCTCTTGTAGAGTAATTAATGTTTATATTAATGGTATTAGAGTTCATTCAACAAATCCAAAACCTTATATTTTCACAGGTGGAATTGCTCCAACTTTATGGAATCCAATTGTTTCAACTGGTAGTTTTAATTTATTACCTTATCATATTGATTTAACTCCAGTTTTACCTTTATTATGGGAAACTCCAAATTCAATTTTAAATATTGAAATTTCAAATTGTATTGATGATGATGAAAAATCAATTATTAAATCTGGTATTGGATCAAATTGGATTACTTCCGCTTCTTTAGCAATTTGGGAAGATGAAAATATTGATGATTCATATGGTACTTTTGAAATTTTAGATAATTCAACTAAAATTAAATCTTTTGCAATTGCACCACCATTTTCTGGTATGTTAACTCAAATTATTAAAGCAGATTATAAAAATTCATTACAATCAAATTTAACTTATATTTATAAAAATGGTACTGAATTAACAAATTTAGAAAATTCAGAAAATTTAGTTAATCAAACTTCAATGATTTTCATTACAAAATTTGGTGATTCTCAATCGATTTTATCAATTTTAAAATCAAATTCAACAAAATCTTTAATTGATCCTTTTACTTCTGATCCTTTAGATAATTTCTCAATGCTTTCAAATAATACTTTAAAAAGTAAATTAGGCTTTTTAAAACCTGAAATTGTTGATGATATCACTTTTAATGTTAATGTATCCGTTGATTTTAAAACAGGTGCTTATTCAAATCTTTTACCTTTAGCTGAAATTAAATCCAAAGAAAATGGTACTGCAGATTTTACACTTTCATCATCAGGTAATCATGGTACTGGATCTGTTTTACATAATTACACATTATCATGTATTGATGGCTCAACTTATTCAAGAATTGCATTAGCTGAGAATGGTACAATTGCATTTGATAATATTACAATTACCGATTCAACTGATGATATTGAAACCATCGTTGAAAATCCAATTTTATCAAATAATCATTTATTATTAAATTCAAATAATTTCAATTGGTTATCAGAAAATGACATCAATGAAATTGAAGATCTATTAGATGATAGAGAAATTGCAGAATTTGTTTCTGCATTTATTGAAAAAAAACATGAACATTGTCATCAAATGAACTAGTTATTATTTCTTTTATTTATATCAGTATAAATTTATAACTATATAAATGAGTATATTTTTTTTGTGTGCCTTCTTCTTATGGAATTTGCTCTTCCATAATATTTTTACTTTTATCAATGAATTCGTATATATTAATTTACTTTTTTTTCTATTTATTTTTATCAATTAATAAAATTTTTTTACTTGTGATTAATTTAAATATTTTGATTATAAAAATATACAATAAAAGCCACCTGAACAAAAAGAAACAAAATAAAATAAGATAATAATGAAAGAATAAAAAAAAATTAAAAACCGTAATAAAAATGTATCATCAAGTTTCATTTGATTTAGCTGAAGTTATATTAGAATTAGAAATTGACCTTGATTTCTCTTTCGAAGAAATTTCTTCTTCAATCTTATTTTTATAACCTAAGATACTTCCATTATTGGATTGTTTATCCAAATCTTTGGTATACATTTCAACTTCTTTCCAAAATTCTCTATCATCTTTTGCTGATGACATAAATCCATCCCCATTATTATAATCATCAATAATATTCTTTGATTTCACTATTTGATGTTCATTTAATAGATTCGGTGAAATTTCTGAATCACTTAAAGATGATTTTGGATAATAACCAGAAGGAGATTCTGGAATTGATTTATTATCATCATCATCACTTGAAGTATATGGTGAATACATATTTGATGTTGAACTTGGAATTGAATTAGAAATAGAAGAATTTGCCCACATTGTAGTAACAGGCAATGAAATAGTTAATAGACCAGTTCCAAGTGCTGAAAATGTTTGTGATGAATAATTATCAGTATCTGAAAATGCATTAAATGATATAAGAACTAATATTGTTGGTATAACCATTGTCTGAAAAGCCATTATAAACAATATATGAAATAAATTAAATTGAACTAAACCAAGATAACGACGTGTACGTATTGCAACAGCTAATTTTAATAATAACATTAAACAAATGGCACATGATGATGTAACAAATAAAATTAAAGGAGTGTTGACTAAAGAATTTGGTATCGAAACATTAATATTATAATATGTAATATTTGAATAACACATATAAATAAAATATAAAACAAATGATGCCATACCAAGTGATGCAGAGAATGCGGTTGCTAAATATCCTATTTTTTTCAAATGTGGTTGTGGTGACTCAAATATAATGTAAACTTGATAACAAAATGAAATTTCAACCAATCCTACTAAAATAACATAAAAAACATTCGATGCAACAGAGATACTTGCTGCATTTTCATTAATATCCGGATATAACGAAAAAGAATAAGTGACAGTATTATAGTACTTTGTCAAAGTAACAGAATAGAAACATGATTGTAAAAATAACATACCAAGACAAGCCATATTTAAAATAAAGATAGGTGACCTTTTATTCTTTGTTATTAACAAAGTAACAGGAAATGCCAATGCCGATAAACCAATTCGAGTACCAAAGACAATAGCAAGAACAACTACGTTCTTAACAAATTCATCAATCTCAGCAAATGTTATAGATATTGGACCTTCATAACTTGTATAATTTAGAATTATTTCGGATGGATTATTAGGTAATTCCTGAAAATATTCAGTGATATTCGACATAATCACTTTTTATAGCTGGTTCTTCAAAAGATAAAATATTACAGAAATAATAAATGATTTGAACCAATGGTAAGAATAAAAGGCAGGTCAAAATAATAGAAGCAATAATTATCAACATTCTAGTGATTATTCTTGACTTATATATTTATCCAAATGTAAAATTTTATTTATAAGTGTTTATACTATACAATTTATTTATTGCTTTTTTTGATATGCAAGAAATTTTATCTTCAACAGATTAACAAAAATTGCCTAATTGGGACGCATCAATGTATTTAGCCGTCGCTCTTAATACATGTATCAAAAATGAATGATTAGACATGTTAATTGATAACAGCTTTTTATATTTTATGCATTCAATTACTATGTCATATTAGGTATTAACATTGGTAATCTTTGTTGAATGATTTCCATTGATCAATTTTAACTAAATGTCTCATAGTTGGTCTCCCATGTGGGCAGTTCCAAGGCTTATCAAGCGTTGCTAGGTGTTGTACAATATTTTCCATTTTCAGTTTATTCAATGGTTGCCCAATCATAATACTTGATCGACAGGCTCTCATGGCAAACATTGATCTAACTTTTGTTGGTCTAGGTATTGAACTGCTTGAGACAACTCTATCCTCTACTAATTGTATTAGTTCATTTAAATCTTTTATATCGAAGATAGTATTTTTTGAATATGGTAAAGAAGTTAGGTACATTTCTTCTTGATTAAGATTATCATACTCATTATCATCATCTTCATTATGATCTTCACTTTTAATCTTTGATTTAAACTTAAAACCGTTTTTCTCAAAAATTTGTAAATTATTCATAATCGTTAGTCTTTCGATTGAACTCAACTCCAATTTTCGTGGTATAACCAAAGGTTGGTTTTCGAAAGTAGTTTCATCAATAAGTTTTTCAAAATTGTATTTTTCATCAGATGCATGTTGATCAATGATTAAAATATCATCCGTATCCTTTTTATACACTATTATAAAACCTTTATTGAATTGTCC
The DNA here is from genome assembly GCA_030570435.1 of Pichia ethanolica. NCBI lineage: Eukaryota > Fungi > Ascomycota > Pichiomycetes > Pichiales > Pichiaceae > Pichia > Pichia ethanolica. The sequence goes on along the minus strand of JAJLVP010000259.1, from coordinate 104,488 downwards.
AACAATTTCCATATTTGTAAAATCATTTTTATGAATCGAAAGGCCAAGAAGTTTTTCGGAAAGTCCTTTATCATATATATCACTCTTTTCAATAGAATTTCCAAAACTATCTGATCCATCTGATAACTTCATCCTTTTTATACTACGAGGTTTTAATTCAACATCACTGATCCTAATTTTTTGATTATAAATTGATAAATTTTCTTCTGCTTCTTTTTCTTCGGATTTTGGTTGTTCATTCTTTTCGACATATAGATCTACATCATCTTCAATTTCATCATTAACAAAAAGTGGTTCTAGTAAATTATTAGAATGATCATCAGGACATGGTGAATGATGACAACAATTTTTATCATTGGACCTGATATCCACTTCTATCGAACTATTATACTGATAATTAGTAATATTTTTTTCCAAGTGAATACTTTCATTTTCATAATCAACATCCATTAGGCTCGATTCATCTGAATGTTTTATATTTTGTCTATTGGATGATGCTTCATGAGCATTTTTTTGTTGACAACTCTCATTATCCCAACTAATATTGTTTGTGTCAGTAGCTGTGTCCGAGTTGAAATTTCTGGGATTTTCTTTTTCTCCATCAACATGAACTCTAATAATGTCGTCCACATTATCATCCAGTTTATCATCCAATTGATCATCCCGTTTATCTTGCATATATACTTTGCTATTATGCTCAGTAATCTCTTCTTCATCTTCAATAATTTCTTTCTTATTATCGTATCTACTATCATCAAAAGTTTCTATAAAATCATTACTATTAATCTTGACAACTTTGGAATTTCTCACAGCAGCTCTTTCTACAACTTCCAATTGTATATCTGATGGATCTACATCCTCATCTTCCTGAAATAAAGCAAACGATTCTAATTTTGGTTGAGTTAAAGATGTGTTTCTTTCTTTAATTTTATCTTGATACGAATCATCAATAGGAATATTACAAGTTCCTTTGTTATCCCAAAATTCTTCAAGAAATAATTCTAGTTTGTTGATTAATAAATTTTCATACACATTAGATAACAGAACAATTTTTTTATCTGGTGTCACATTAATATCAATCAAGTGCTCATCAATATCAAAATTTAACAGAACCATTGGATATTGTAAATAATTAAATTTTTTGTAGGTTGTGTTTATCAATTTAATAATTTTTTTAAATTCAATTGGCCTTCTATTAATATATAGATATTGCCTATCTTTTGATAACCTACCATTACCTATAGAAGAATTCGATAGCATTCCATTTATTGATATTGAATGTTCATCATCTAGTATAAGTGTTTGCTTTAAATCTTCCAAACCTTGTAATCCAGTTGAACCAAATACATTAATTATATTATCTTTTATCAAAGAGTTATTTGCAGTTTTCATCATCACCTTTTTCTTACCTGAAATGTCAATATTATAAATTATAAAACGAACCTTTGTCAAAATCAAAAGATATGATGTTAACATATGTAGACATTTCTGGAATTCTTTCCTATAGTTTTTCTCCAAGTTCAATTTACGAACAGGTAGATTCTTAAAAATTTCAGTAACTTTAATCAAAGTACCTTTACTTTGATTGACTAGTTTTCTTCCAGTTAGTTTACCATCATTATTATATGATAATTCCCACCCCCTTGGTGCATCCTTAGCAGTAGAAGTAGTAATATGCATTTCAGAAATATTACATATTGAATTTAAGGCTTCACCTCTGAAACCCAGAGTTTTAACATCAATTAAACCTTCATAGTTTTCCAACTTTGATGTAAAGTTCTTCTTACACAAATTTTCAAAATCATCAGGATTGATACCATCCCCATTATCATGTATTTCCAAACCTTCCAGGCCAAATCGTTTGAATATAATTGTAATTGATGTTGAATTGGCGTCAATAGAATTTTCAACAAATTCTTTGACGATATTACTCAAATCTGTTATAACCTGACCACTAGTGATATTATGAATATCATTCTTTGATATACGGTTCAACGACATTGCTCCAGTTCTGTTAAAAATCTTTCTTTGAAAAGGAAACATGGAAATAAATACATATAACTAAGTTAGAGAGATAAGTAGGACAGTTAAATCAACGAAAATAGATACGCGTCTTTCTTTCCTTTAAACCATTACGATTACTTCTTTCTTGTTGGAATCATTTCACTTCTTTTAAAGTAATGACTATTTATATATCCGGGTATACTTATGAATAGATGGAAGACGATAAAGTTACATCATCTGTTGTGGTTGATACATTGTCATTATTTATTAGAGTCATCATAGAACAGATATGGTTTCACTTCGAGATTTATCCGAAAGAATCATTTAAAATATACTCATTTTATGGATTTCAAGTACATTCTTCCAGACATCCTGGTGTGATTTCATACTTAGATAAATTTGAAACAGAATTGAAAGAGTTAATGAAAACAGGTAAATTATCTAGAATATTCTTGGAAATTTACGATAAAGAGAAAGTAAAGTACTCTTTTGGCTTTAGTTTCAAAAATTCACTACTTTTTGAACAGTTGAGAACTGATACTCAATTTGTTGAGTTTGATTATTCCACTAATACTATATTCAGTAAATTTATTCTAGTTAACGAACTAAAAAATTTACTCTATTCCGTAATCAATGACTATGCAGATTTAAAAATATCAACTCCGGAAAAGACTGGAAACTTTAAGATTTTGGTTTCTTCAGTAGATGATCTACAACTATCAACCGATGAAAATTGGTTGCTAGAAAGACATTTAAATAAAAAAGAACCAACTTCATTACAAGACGACAAGAAATTCAAGGATATCGATTTAAACTCTTTTCAAGATATCGATTTAGGATATTTAAACATCAAAAGCTATTTGGCTATTCATCTCTAATATCCTAGATAAATTTAATTGATATCATTATACTATACAGTTCTATAAATTTTATTGATTAAGTATTTCTACTATATATTAAAGTTTTTTATTTATTAATGAATTTTTGCAAAATGGTTTTTAGTGATCATGAAAACATTAACTTTTTCTAAATGACCATTTCCCCATTCTTGAATAATTGTAATCAAGAACCAAACACAAATTAAATTAAACAAAGTATGCAAAAAATATAAATGCCTGGTTCCAAACAAAAGTGAATAAATGGAAAAATAAAATAGAAAGCATTTAGTTACCAAAATATTGAATTTAGTACTTGGTTTTGGTATCATATAACCTTGATTTAATAATTGAATGATAATTATAATAGGTAAAACCGCCAATATATTATGATGGGATGAAAAAGGAGTTTGCCATTTTAGTGATATATCATGTATCCATACAATTAAAACGGGTACATTAATAGGTATTAACCACAACATTAATATAGTAAATGATAAGTTAAAATTTTTAAAATTTTGTAGTAATATTAATGCTTTCTTTGAATATAATGATTTATCGGAATCTTTTGAAATTAATAATTCATTGCTAGAGCCATGCTTATTATGTTCTTTGTTATATAACTCTTTAGTGTCTTCATTGTTATCTATATTTTGAGCTTCTGAAATTGAATAACACTCCAGAGTTGGATATGAAATGAATAAGCTTAAGGTTGAAAATACTTGTGTCAAAACACAAACAATGAACGCAAATTGATATGGTAAATACACTAAAACTAAAATCAATAATGAGATGACACTCAAAGCTTTTCTCTGATTAGAAAAATAATTAAATCTAGGTAAATTAATGATATTCCAAATCTTAAATCTGAAAAATTTAATAACAATTTTCAAAATCAGTAAAATTATGTTATATACTATGAAATTTAAAGAAATTGAAATGAATAAAATTGCTGTTCCATAAAACCATAATGAAGGTTCATCAATTCCCATAAAAATTGAATTAATTCTAACCTCTTTATTTTCAATTTTATCCATCAATCTCAAATTACTCCTTTCAACAGGATCAAAAAGTTCAAATATCTTTTCAAATATAGAAGAAGAAGTTAATACTGATAAAAATGAATAAAATGATATTAAGATTCCCATTATTTTATAATTTGAAATATACAATAATGTTTCACCATAAGAAGGATAAATATTATATTTTGAATAATAAATAAATTGAAGTGTAATAATTACTAAAGTTATTGAAAGTGGAAAGCCAATTATTGAAAGTCTATATTTTAGAACAAATAATTTTAAACTCTGAAACCAATCAATTGATACATAAATATCCATAACCTGATCCGATGATAATGAATCACTAAATATTTTAAGCTTAACATGCGATGAAGGATCATTAACAATGAATGGTGTAAAAGGTGATTTACCATTAATAAATGATGTAATAATCTTATTTGAATTTATATCTAAATGCCATTTTGTTTCTCCTTTAAATGATTGACTAATTATGGGAGAAAATTTTTCATTTTTTGATTTGATATATCTGATATCTAAATTATAAGCCAATAAACTTGAAATCACAGAAGGTATATCAATATCTACAATAATTGATCTATGTGCTGGAATTGTTATATCATTACCCCTTGTAATTAATTTCCAAAGACTTGAATCTCCTAATTTTAAGAAACTTGATTTTTCCAACTCTAAATCGGCTAAAACAAAGTCATCATCTTTTAAATCATTTATACTTATATTTGATTCCACCAATACAATACTATTAAAAGATGATAAAATATTTGATGGGATTTCTAAAGCATATAATTTATCATTATCATTATTTGTATAAGATTTTGGAATACTATAAATAAATTGATTTACATCAATGCATTCTAGTTCAGCAAATTGATTTGTTACATCAGTTGTATAATCAAAAATTTGTTTATAATAATACTCATTACCAGTAAGTTTACCATCTTTTAAAATAGTTCTACATAATAGAACAGAAGGAGCAGGTGTTTTATTTAAAGTTTCAATATCAGAAGGTTTTAAGGAACTTATAAAATTGAATTTAAAATTTTCATCTTTGGGAACATAAAATAAATGAATTGGAGGTGAATAATTTTCTGATCTTTTAGATAATTTTTTTGGTAATTGAATAAATCTTTGATTTGCAGAATCTTTTAACTGTTTTAAATCAATTTTTAATTTATAAGGTAAATTATAATTCATATTAACATTTTTTAAAATATTTAACGAATTTTGAAATCCAGGTAATAAATTTGATTTAAAAATTTCTAATCTTTTCTCTAGAGGGTAAGTTTGAGTTGGTGAATTAACATCAATAATTTGTAATAAAGTTTTAGCTAAAACTTTTCTTAATTGATCACACCAAACGATTGCTAAATGATCTATTGGTGTCCAAACATCTGGTATTCCTGTTGTAGAAACAGAAAATCCATGATTTGAAGGAATTAAACCAGTTAAAGTTGTATAATCTGTTGGTAGAGTAGAATCTAAAATACCACCAGTTATAGAAATTAATGAGATTTCTGATAATCTTTTTTTTGCAATTTTATTTAATTTTAAATCTAAAGATGAGACATTATCATTTATAAATCCATGCCTCCAAAAATTATCAGTTAATTTAAAAACATTTAATAAATCACCATCAAAAGTTGTTGGTGGTGCACTATGTGGAGTTGATAAAGTTATAATTGTATTAACAGAATCTTCCATATAATTTGGTAAACTTAACATTACCCTAGCAACCATACCACCCATTGAATGTCCTAATAAAATAACAGAAGTAGGTATAATTTTTTCATTTAAATTATTTGAATTTTTATTAACTTTATAAAGTGATAAAATAAAATGAATTGCATCATTTAAATATTCTGCTTGATCCAACATTGTTCTACCATGAAAAGCAGTAAAATCTTCATTAAAATCAGCTGTAAAAAAATCCATATTATTTGAATTTAAATTTAAAGATTTAATAAAATCATTATTATCAAAGAATTGATTTGCAGTTTCAGCAGCAATTGATCTAACTTGTTTATAACTACCTGCATTACCGGGTATAAATAATATTGGAGTACCAGATAAAACAAAATCATTTTGATTATTCTTATTATTATTTCCTTCATGATTATTTAAAGGAAGTGGATCTTTGTTTTGTTCTCTATAAAGATAAAGAGAATATTTTGAAGCAAATTTAGTATGAGTTGAATCAAAAGCATTAACTTTAGCATAAGCAGGAGACATATAAACACCTTTACAATATGAAGCATCAGCACCTTGAAAAGGTTTTGAGTAACTTAAACCTATTAATAAAAATATAACTAAACCTGCAATTGAAATTGAAAACAAAATTATATAATTTGACAAAGAGAACCATTTTTTTTTTGGATTAATATTATTAATATTATTAATATTATTAATATTATTAATATTATTAATATTATTAATATTATTAATATTATTAATATTATTAATATTATTAATATTATTAATATTATTAATATTATTAATATTATTAATATTATTATTGTTAATGCTGCTTATATTGTGATAATTATCAGTATTGTTATAAGAATGATTATTTAAATCTAATTTTTTTGACATGATTATGAAATGTTGAATAAATAATTAAATAGTTTTAGTGATTTAATTTATAGTAAAATCTAATTTAATAAATAGATATAATGCTGAATGAATATATTACAATGAGGAAGTGAAAAAATGTGTTAAACTTAAACTAAAAAAAGATGGTTGACGAATGAATTAATAAATATGTGAATAAATAAATAAATAAAAGAATAAATGACAGAGTGGCTGAATAAATGAATGAATTAATTATTCAATTGAAATGAAATGAAATGAATTGAATTGAATTGAATTGAATTGAATTGAACTAAAAGGAATGAATAATAGTAACAATAATATAATGAGTATACAAATATAATAATTACAGTAAAATTGATTATTATAATATTAAATATGCTATGCAATTGAACAAATGCTATATCTTGATAATACTAATTGTCAATTTTGAGGAATAAGGCATAATATATGCTGTGTAATAATTTATCAATAGTATATTGTACTTTAATAATAATAATAATAATAATAATATATAATCTTGTAATGTTCTTTTCCTTTATAGAATAACGAAAAGGTTATAAATTGATAAGAATGAATTAAAAGATACACAACAAACAAATTACCGAAACAATAAACAACAGAGATAAACACTGAAAAATATGATATGATATGATATGATATGATATATATATATGAATTGCAGGTAAATGTGAATGTGATAATAGTAAAATATATATAAATTATAAATTATAAAATTTGCAGAATTTGATGTTACCACTGTTATATATTAACATTATTATTATTATCACAATTCATGTCAAAACTCCCTGCCTGCTTATTTGTTTCTTTGTTTGACTGAGGCTTTTTATTTTATTTTATTTTATTTTATTTTATTTTATTTGTTTTGTTTTGTTTTTTGAGAGGCTGGTGAAATTTATAAATTTATAAAATATAAAAAGCCCCGCGTCGATCGACGACAGTATTGTCATCTTTCATCTGTCATCTGTTACCCGGCTTGTCAATTTATACAATAAAATTTTATTAACGAGAAATTTCAATGTTTCTCCATTTGATTTTCCAATTCGGCATGGTTTTCTTTTTTTTTCACAATAATAATCATATAGTCAAACTGAATGCTCAGCTGAATTTAATTGTTATTATTTGTTAATTAGTTTTAATATTTACATAAATATATTTATAAATTTATTTACTAATCAAACACTCCTAATCAAAGAGATCATATAATAACAATGACTAGGAGAGCTCAAAACCTAAATTCTCTTGTTCGTGGTAGAATTAGACCTTCCATGAACAAATATAATTTATTCAATTTATATAAAAAGAGTAAACCAAATTTTAGAATTATGACTTTATATCAACAAAAATGGGCAGCTAAACAAGAAACTAGAGGTTATCATGGTGAACATATTAAAGAAAGTAGATGGCAATCATTATTTGAAAAAAAATTAGAAGGTGTTGCTCAATTAGATGCTTCTTTAAAAGGTAATGTTCCATCAACTCCAATGGTTTTACAAACTTTTGCAAGTTTAGAGAAAAGATTAGATTATTCAGTTTTTAGAGCTTTATTTGCTTCATCAGTTAGACAAGCTAAAAAATTCATTTTAAATGGTCATGTTAAAGTTAATGGTGTTATAATTAAACATCCAAGTTTTACTTTATCACCAGGTGATATTTTCTCTGTTGATCCTGAAAGAGTTTTAGAAGCTTTAGGTGCTAAAAAACCAAGTTTAAAAGAATCTTATAAAATTGATAAATTTCAAATTATAAATTGGCAAAATTATGTTAATGAAGTTAAAAATGATCCAAGAAAAATTTGGGAAAAAAAATTAGAAAAGCAAAAAAAGATTAATTCTTTATATAAAAATTATAATGTTGAAGGTGTAATTACTGAAAATTCATTTGTTTCAAATGATGCAGCTGAAAGAAAGAAAAGTATGCAAGATTATAAAATTAAAAAAATGAAAGAAATTCAAAATTCAATTGATAGAAAATCAATTTTAAATGATATAATAAAAACTAAATCTGTAGAATCTGCTGAAAATTTTAAAGAACAATTTGGTGATAAACTTTCTTCAAAAGCTTTCCAAATTTATCAAGAAATCCCAACTGCAATTAAAAAATTAGAAACAGATAATGATTTATCAAAAGAAATAAATAAAATAGTACCAACTTATAAAGATGGTAAACCAGTTGGTGATTTTTATGATGATTCAACTTTTAAAAAAATTAGATCTCAATTATCAGAACTTCATACAGAATATTTAGAAAAAATTAGACAAGATTTCCAAGAAAAACCTTTAGCTCAAGATGAATTAATTAAAATTTGGAGTGAAAATTTAAAGAAACATCCACCTTTACCACCTTTTAGTGAAGTTGAAGAAAAAGGTTCATATTATGTTAGATTACCATGGCAACGTGGCATGCATGGTTTAGCAAATCCATCTAAATCTTATTTTACTCCTTGGAAACCAAGACCTTTCTTACCAGTATTTGCAGTTTTACCAAAACATTTAGAAATTTCTTTTAAAACTTGTCATGCTGTTTACTTAAGAGATCCTGTTGCTAGACCTGGTGAATCTGAAGTTATCTCTCCTTTCGATGAAGATATTCATGAAAGATCTTACATGTACTATATTAAGAATGGTATGTAATCTATTCAAAAATTTCTTTCCATCATTCCTGTATATAATGTTCACTATACATATATATTTATAAATAAATTTATATTGGTGTAATTTCAATATAAAATTAAAAACCTTTGTGTGATAATTATTTTTAAACGTAAACTCCAAATTTTCTATTTCCTAAAGCGACGGAAATATTTTTATCATGAATTTCAACTTTCTAAAAACGATAATTGATATTAACTTTTATTCGGGTTTATTAATTTTATTAATTCCTGTGACACAACAAAAATAACAACCATATAACTATAGTTGAAAATGTGCCCAAAGTTACAAGATATGGCTAAAATAATATCCAAAGCATATCCAATAAATCAAGCCAAACGTGAAGCTTTATGGATAAGTCAAGAATTACCCAAACAAAAATGGTTAAACGCATGTAATTTAAGATCACAATTCGTGCCTTTACAATATATTCTTGGTAACCAACCATTTGGAAAGTTGGATATAAAGTGCAAGCCCGGTGTTTTAATTCCAAGACTTGATACTGAAGAATGGGTACTAGAAGCAACTGATTTACTTAAAAATACTAAAATTGATAATATTATAGATTATTGTACAGGATCTGGATGTATTGGATTAGGATTTGCCTCTGAGTTAAATCAAGTTAAAAAAATCGATTGCATCGATTTTAAAGATGATGCCGTCACTTTATCCAAGGAAAATTTAAATTCAAATAAAGATTATATAGTACCTAACATTGAAATACATAGAGGTAACTTATTTGATGGATATTTACCTCCAATACTTGAAAATTCAATTAATTTACTAGTATCAAATCCACCTTATATACCGTTAAAAGATATGACTAAAAATGAAGTGGAAGAAAGTGTTTTAACGTATGAACCCAAAGAAGCATTAATTGGCGATTTGGAGTTTTACGAAGCATTATGTAATGAAATTCTACTAAAAAATAAATCTTTTCAAGGTTTTATTTTTGAGTTAGGATATATCCACCAAGCTGATTTGGTTAAAAAATTACTCAATGATAATTCTTGGATTGTCGGAATTAGATACGATCAAAGTGAACATTTACGAAATGTTTTAGGATGGAAAAAAAATTCTAATTTTAATGTTTTACAAAAAATGGTACATAAATATCTTTGATAAATAGAAAATGTTAATGTTCTGTCTTCTGTACTTTTATTTCACCATTATATATCTGGAGTGGAGGAAACATTTGTTTCATCTTCATTGTTGGCCTTATTTAACTTTCTCTTTTTGCTTCCTCTACCAACTGCAACAACATTTTCGATAGGGAAAACTTTTATACCAGTTAAAATAAATCCACCATCTGATCTCGATGTCATTAAAGGATGGATTCTACCAGGAATAGTTTGATACCTTCTAACAACTGAATGATGGATATTTGGTAACAATATACCCTTTTCTCTTAAAAATATATGATTTAATTCAATCAATACTTCTTTATATTGATTATAAATAACTAAAGGTGATGAACCACGTAGACGTGGTATAATTCTTGGGACAAAAGTTGTTGGATTTAAAGTCGATACATAAATTAAACTTTCAAAATCATTTTTTAAAACACGATCTATAACATTGTTTGTAATTTCAAATCTTTTTAATTTTCTATCATATTGTGTTTTCATTGGTTCAGGTAATTTATCATAATCTTCTTGGTTAAGTGGTTTAAAATCAGGTCTTTCAGTTTCTGGTTCCAAAAATTGTAATACATTAATACATTGAACCATACTGTCAACAGATGTTCCAATTTCCTTTGCAAATCTAGTTTTATTTAACAGATGAATACTTGGTTGATCATTTTCATGTAACAATGTAATGCTACCACTATTTCCCATTCTTTCTAACATTGCATAAACAATTAAACCTCCAGTTTCGTCAACAACCAAATAGTTTCCTCCTGGCATAACATTACCCTGACTCATTATAGATCCTAACATTTCAATACTTAAATTCATAATTCTAAATGGTTCCTTTTCATAGTAAAGATAATCTAACATTTCATTTGATGTTAAATAATTAATTTGAAAACGACGTAAAAATTTCTTATGCTTACGATCAAGATATTTCTCTTGTGAAAATGCTGTTTTTTTAGCAAATGATTCATGGTTTTTGATCATTGTTTGGATAATCTCTCTTGCAACTTCATTACCTTCAATTTTATTCTTCATTTCTTCAACTTCTTCAACAGTAACCTTTTGCACATTTCCTTTATCTATTAATAATCTATTGTCTTTACTCGAGCCAATTACTAAATCATCTGTATCCAATTCTGTCAAATCAGTTATTCCCATTTCCAAACTTTCAATAGGACTGACTTTATTTTCACTTCCTATTTCAAATGCTTGTCCATATGGATAGCCCAAAACATCTTCAACATTAAAGGTACCGAATTTACCCATATTAATAATTCCTTCTAATCTAAGTTGGATCATTTTCCTTGCTCCTGAAGGGAGTCGCAGAATTGCATAATCATCAACCGTTATATTCTTATGTGGTTCCATTGTTCAGTTTATATTGTCAAAATAATAATAATTAACCTAAGTTAATAGGACTTATGTAATACTTAAATTAGATTTATATGTCAACAAATTAATAATAATGTTATTAAGATTATTGAAAAATTTCAGAAGAAAAAAAAAAAGAAAAAAAAATATTTTTTTCTCATTTTATTTTTTTTTTCTTATTTTAAATGAAAATTTTTTATAGATTTTTCAATTTATTCTTTTTATCTTTACAAAAATCACAGTAAAGATAGTTATATTTCTACATATAATCAATCAAACAAAACAACAATGGGTAAAAGAGCAAAGAATAAGCAAGGTGCACCACCAACATTTGACGAATTTCAAGCTATGAAAGAACGTAAGCAAGAAAAAAAGCGTCAAAGAGAGACAAAAGTTTCAAATAGCTCTAAGACACCAAGTAAAAAACAAAAAACAACCAATGAAAATAAGAAATCCAAAACCAAGAAAAGATCAAAAGAGGATGAAGAAGAGATTCCTGACGATTTACCAAAAGTTGATTATGAAGAATTATCTGCAGCTAGAAAATCATTATTTGATAATGAGTCCGATGAAGAAGAAGAAGAAGAGGAGGAGGCTGGAGATGAAAAATTTGAAACACTTGATGATTTAGATGATGAATTTGATGATGAAGATGATGAAGTTCACGAAAGACCAATGTTTTCAGATGATGAAGATATTAGTGATGATGATATTGAGAAAGTTAATGCAGCAAATATGGAAGAATATTCAAAACAACTTGATTTAGAAAAAGAACAAGAAGAATTAGAAGCACAAGAAGAATTAGTTGGTTTAAATCAAGTTCAACCACGTGCAAAGATATTGCCACCTCCAGGTGAATCAGATCCAGCAGCACAAACAAAAGATGGTGCAAAAGATCTTACATTTATCAGAACAAGAATGTTAGAAATCGTTAAAGTTTTAGAAAATTTCAAAGATTTATCAGAAGAAGGTCGTAGTCGTAGTGAATATATTGATCAGTTAATTAGTGATATTTGTGATTATTTTGGATATACACCATTTTTAGCTGAAAATTTATTTAATTTATTTTCCCCAAGTGAAGCCATTGAATTTTTTGAAGCAAATGAAATTCATCGTCCAGTTACAATTAGAACAAATACTTTATTAACTACAAGAAGAAATCTTGCTCAAGCATTAGTTAATAGAGGTGTGAATTTACAACCAATTGGTGCATGGACAAAAGTTGGTTTACAAATTTTTGATTCTCAAGTTCCAATTGGTGCAACTCCTGAATATTTAAGTGGTCAATATATTTTACAAGCTGCTTCATCATTTTTACCTGTTATGGCATTAGATCCTCAAGAAAATGAAAGAATATTAGATATGGCAGCTGCTCCAGGTGGTAAAACAACTTATATATCTGCAATGATGAAAAACACCGGATGTGTTTTCGCAAATGATGCAAATAAGGCAAGAACCAAATCTTTAATTGCTAATATTCATCGTTTAAATTGTACAAATACAATTGTTTGTAATTATGATGCAAGAGAATTCCCAAAAATTATTGGTGGATTTGATAGAATTTTATTAGATGCTCCATGTTCAGGTACTGGTGTTATTGGTAAAGATCAAAGTGTTAAAACAAATCGTTCACCAAAAGATTTTATTGAAATTCCACATTTACAGAAGCAATTATTATTAAGTGCAATTGATTCTGTTGATCATTTATCTGCTAATGGTGGTATAATTGTTTATTCAACATGTTCAGTTATGGTTGAAGAAAATGAAGCCGTTATTGATTATGCACTACGTAAAAGACCAAATGTTAAATTAGTTGATACAGGATTAACAATTGGTAAAGATGGATTTACGAGTTTTAGAGGTAAAAAATTTGATCCTAGCGTTAAATTAAGTAAAAGATATTATCCTCATGTTTATAATGTTGATGGTTTCTTTGTTGCTAAATTTAAGAAATTTGCTCCAAGTCCGTTTGATAAATCTAAGGCAGGTGCATTTGAAAAGGAAAAGATGGCCAGAGAGGAAGCATTAAAGGAAGGATTAATTTCAGACGATTTTGCTAAATTCGATGATGAAGAAGATAAAAATATTATGAAAGAATCTATAAAACATAGTTTAGAAAGAAAAGGTGTTGATCCAAGAACGGTAGATATTGATAAAAAATTAAAAAAATTAGAGGATGATTAAGTTAAATTGTATCTTTAAATTATAATAAAAGATAGTAAAAATAAAATAATAAAATAATATAATACAAATTATAATTATACATGTGTATATTTTATAAATGTTTAAATTTATAATAAATTAAATTGATTGTACTATTTAAGATTAATACAACCAAATCCATTATCTGTCATATATTCAATTCCCATTTCTTCATATTGTTGTTTTGTCCAAAATCCTTTTAAGTTATTATTATTATATTCATTAAATCCCCATTTTGACATACCTTTCCAAGCATCTAAAATTGGATCATTTGCGATTCTAACATTAAATGAAACATCAGTTGGTAAAAATGATCTTATATCATTTTCTAATCTTTGTTTAAAATTTGGGAATAATGCACAACCACCTGTGATAAAAATATCATCGAAAACATTTTTAATTTGATCACATTTTGAAATATCACCTGAAAATCCAAGTTCCTGAGGTAATCTTCTAAGTAATGTATCTTCAACAACTTCAACAATACCAGCTTGATCAATACCTGTAATTGAAGGTTGAAACATAATTTCAGGTATTCTAATTCTTTCAACATTTAAATGAATTTGATGTAATTGATGTTGGTCTTCATTATCAAAATCTCTTGGACCTCTTAAAAATTTATGAATTGTTGAAGTTTTATAATTAAATTGACGTTCTTGTGTATTATCAATTGTAAAATTTGGATCAAATTCTAATAATTGTTTTTCTAATAAATAAATTTCTTCTAGTTCATCAGCTGATAATTCATCATCATCAACACCGGCAATATCTCTATAAATTGACCAATCATCATCATTTGCACCAAATGTATCATTTGGGTCATTATCAATTGTAACATTTTGATGACGTCGTTTATTATTAATTGGTATATCAGTTGGTGCATCATCGGCTAATGAAGCAATATTTTTCATTCTTTGTTGTGAAGCTCTTGATTTACGATCACCTAATTCATTTTTTAATTTAATCCTTTCTTTTCTTCTTTTAACCACATTATCTAATAATTGACGTTTATTTTGAATCCAGCCATCTAAATTATTTAATCTAAAGTCTATATCTTTTTGACGAATTTCTTCAGCTTCACGAATTGCTTCTTCTTTTTCCTTTTTAGCACGTAATTTTGAATCAATATTTGATTTAATTAATCTTAATCTTCTTTTTTCTTTAATTTCATCTTGTGATAATTCTGAATTTGGTTTATCTAATAAAGAAAAATCATATTTTGATTCATCATCATCATCATCATTATCATTATCATTATCTAATAATTTAGCCTTTTTTAAAGATTTTTGAAGATTTGATAAATATTTATTTAAATCATCTTCATCATCAAAACCAGCTTCACGAATTGTATCAATTATTTCCCTTTTATTCATTGAATTAAAACTTTCTTTCATTTTACTATAATATTCGAAATCTTTTTGTTTTAATTGCATTTTTTCAATTCTTTTAATTTTTGCTTGATCTTGTAATTTTTTAATATTTTCTTTCCTTTTTAATTCTTCTAATTCTAATTGTTCTTTAGTTTTTTCTTCTTTTGTAATTTCATTAAAAGGTGCTTCAATTGTAATATCATTTTTTTCAAGATAATCTAAATTTAATGAATTTTTAATTTCTGAATTAAAATTTTTTGAGATATAACAATGATCATGAACTAAATTTTGAATTTGCCAATCATTTAATCTTGTTGGGAAATAAGGATATTTTAAACCAATTGAACATTTTAAAAATTCATTTAATTGATGACCACCAACATTAATTCTTTTACTAATATTAATAATTGGATTATTATTTAAAATTGGTATAATATTAGTTGATTCATGATTTGTACCAATTATCATACCTGATTTACCATTATTTTGATAATAACTAAATAAAGAATCAACACCAAATGCAATTGAAGGTATATCATAAGTTTCAAATAATAATTGTGATAAATTTAATCTTTGTGATAAAGGAGTTGCTAAAGTTTCATTTAAAATAATTGGATTATTAATTTTATTCTCTGAATTTATACCTAAATGAAGGAATGAATAATCTAAAATTTTTTCAACTGCTTCCCAATTTGTTAACATTTGACCATCAAATGGAGTTCTCATATTTGCCTTAATTGATGAATCAAAGAAAACATCATAACCTATAAAAGTTGAAATTTTATTTAATTTACGATCTCTAAATCTAGCACTTAAAGTTGGGAAATTTAAATAAGGATTTGAATTACCTGACATACCAATTCTAAAATAAGTTTTACCAAAATCTATTGCAATTGGTATTTCTTGTTTATATTGTGAATTTTCATGATTAAAACTTAATAAAGAATCTGATTGTGGATAATCTTTAAAAGAGTAAATTTTCCTTGGTGGTAAATCTTCTTCCACTTTTTCAAAATTGTGGGAATATAATTTTCCAGACATGATATTCTTTGTTGGAGCTGTCCTTCTTTCAAAGGAAGTACAATCTGTTTAGAGTATTAAATGATCAACTTGTTGAATTGTTGAGAGATGGCAAATTTCAAATTGCCCCTTTTTTGAGTTGTTTAATTTTTTTGTTCCCTTTTTTTTTGGCTCAGAAATTTCCTATTTTCCTATTTTCGTGGCGGCTCTGAAAACTGCAAATGCTCAGCTCAGCTCAGCTCAGCTCAGCTCAGCTTAAAAGTTGTGTGTTGTGTGATTTGCTTTACTTTTAAGCTGTACGTGGATGAAATCAGCTTTGTTGCCACCCACTTTCACCTTCTCTTTCTTCCTTTTGTTTTTGTCACCACATCTTTACTCCAATCAGTTTATACTGGAATAGATATCAAATTTAAATATCAATTAAGGTTCAATGGCAGATAATCAAAGTTTCTCAATTCAAGGTTTTAACCTTGTTACACTTTTAAAACGTTTAGAGGCTGCAACATCACGTTTAGAGGATGTTACAGTATTTCAAGAGAAACATGTTTTAGGTCAAGAATCTAATAGTGAAATTAAAAATAATAATAGTAATAATAATAGTAATGAATTAATTAAATCATCAAATATTACACCAACAACAATTAAACCAATTGAAAAGGAAAAGGAAATTGAAATTGAAATTGAAACTCCAAAATCAATTAAAGAATTTGATAATTTTATTAATGAACAAGTTAAACCATATGTTGAATTATCTAAAAAAATTGATTCAATTTTAGGTGAACAGTCTGAAATATTTTTAAATGCAATTTTAAAAGAAAGGGAAGTTTTAAATGCTGCAATTAAAAGTAAAAAAATTAAAGTTGAAGATAATAAATTTCAAAATTTAATTATTAAACCAATTAATGAATTAATTATGAAAGTAATTAAAATTAAAGATGATAATAGAAATAATCAATATTTTAATTATTTAAATGCAGTTGCAGAAGGTGTTGCAGTTTTAGGTTGGATTGTAATTGAAACTCCAATTTCTTATATACCAGAATTTAAAGATTCTGCACAATTTTGGACAAATAGAATTTTAAAAGATGTTAAAGGTAAAGAAAATGAAAATTTAAGTATTGAATGGGTTAAACAATTTTTATCAATTTTTGATAATTTAAAAAATTATGTTAAAGAATATCAAACTACTGGTATTTCATGGGGTGGTAATGAAGATTTTGAAAAAGTTATTAATGAATCAAATTCAAATTCAAGTTCTGGTTCTGTAGCACCACCACCTCCACCTCCACCTCCACCATCCAATTTATTTGATGATATTAATAAAGAAGGTAATAATAATAATAATAATAAAACAAGTGAAGGTGGTATGAATGCAGTTTTTGCTGAATTAAATAAAGGTGAAAATATTACAAGTGGATTAAAAAAAGTTGATAAATCTCAAATGACACATAAAAATCCAGAATTAAGGAAAAAACATGTACCATTACCACCAAAGAAGCCAAAGAATTTAAGTAATAATAGGAATGAATCTGATAATTCAAGTTTAAATTCAAATTCAAATTTAAATAATAAGAATAAAAAGAAACCACAAAATGAATTAATTGATAATAAATGGATGATTACAAATATTTGTAAAGGTGATATTGAAAATAATTTAATTATAATTGAAGGTAATATTAATGAAAGTGTTTATATTGGTAATTGTGAAGATATTGTAATTCAAATTAAGGGTAAAGTTAATGCAATTAGTATTAATTTAAGTGAAAGAGTTGGAATTGTAATTGAAAAGGCAATTTCAAGTGTTGAAATGACTAAATGTAAAAAATGTGAAATTCAAATTACTGATAATGTACCAGTTATTAATGTTGATCAAAGTGAAAGTACTAATATTTATTTAAATGAAAAGAGTATTAATGTTGAAATTTATTCAAGTTGTTGTACTGCATTAAATGTTAATATACCTGATAATGAAAATAAAGATGATTTGAAAGAAGTTAGTATAAGTGAACAATTTGTTACCCGGTTCGATCCAATTAATGGTAAAGTTACAACAGAAGCTGTGTCACATGCTTAATAATGCTTATATATATATATAATGCTTAATGTTTAATTGCGACGATCGACGCTGTGTGTAAATTGAAAATTTCAAAATCTCGGAGTGCGGTGTCGGTTCCGATTGAACATTTGCCATATTAATTTTATTTACTTACTTATTTACTTATTTACCTATTTGTTTATTTATTTGTTTATTTACCTATTTACTTATTTACTCATTTATATAGTCAATCAATTGTAGATTGTACATTGCAGATTGCAACCACTGGATGGTGGTTGAAGAGTAGTGTAATCAGAGTGCAGTAGTAGTAATAGGAAGCAACAAATAACGAATAAACAGTGGCCACCACCACCGGCTCGGGGATTTCAGTAGGTGTGAAATGTGATGCTCAGCTAATTAAATTAAACGCCGGGATGGCAAACACAGTGAATTTGCCGCAATTCCCCTCAACAATTATTACACTGTGTTTGTCTGTCTGTTTGTTTGTTTGTTTGTTTGTTTGACTGATTGATTACTCCTGTGGATTATTTTATATTTCTAATCGTCTTTTTTTCCCCTACTGTTTAGGTGTTTTATTTTATTTTATTTTACATCTTGTTGTTCAGCTGTTTGTTCTTTTCTCTCTCTTCTAATCTTTAACCATTCACTAATCAATTAATTCATAATGCTTAGAATCTCATCAAAATCATCTTTAAAACAAGTTTTAAAATCAACTTCTTGTTTAAAGAAATCAAGATGTTTATCAACTTTAATTAACAATAATAACAGTAAAATTAATAATAAAAATATTATTATTAATAATAATAAAAACAACAATAATAACAATATCAAATCATTTAACTCAATTCAATTAAGAAATTTCTCAATTTCAAATTTAAATTTAGCTCCAAAAGTTGTTAAAGTGCCCGAAATGGCTGAATCAATTACTGAAGGTACATTAGCTTCATTTTCAAAAAATGTTGGTGATTTTATTAAAGAAGATGAATTATTAGCAACAATTGAAACTGATAAAATTGATGTTGAAGTTAATGCACCAGTTTCTGGTACAATTACTGATTTATTAGTTAATCCTGATGATACAGTTACAGTTGGTCAAGAAATTGCTAAAATTGAGCCTGGTGCAGCTCCAGCAGGTGGTGCAGCTCCAGCTGCAAAGAAAGAAGAAGCATCTGCTGCTCCAAAGAAGGAAGAAGCTCCAGCTCCAGCTCCAAAGAAGGAAGAAACTCCAGCTCCAGCTCCAAAGAAAGAAACTCCAGCTCCAACTCCAGCTTCAACTCCAAAAACTTCAGCTCCAGCTCCAGCAACTTCATCAAAATCAACTTCTGGTAAAGTTCCAGAAAATATTAACCCATTCGGTAATTTCTCAAGAAATGAAGAAAGAATTAAAATGAATAGAATGAGATTAAGAATTGCTGAAAGATTAAAGGAAGCTCAAAATACTGCTGCTTCTTTAACAACTTTTAATGAAATTGATATGTCTTCATTAATTGAAATGAGAAAACTTTATAAAGATGAATTTATTAAAAAAACTGGTATTAAAATGGGTTTTATGGGTGCATTCTCACGTGCTTCAGCTTTAGCTGCAAAGGATATCCCAGCTGTTAATGGTGCAATTGAAAATGGTAATACAACTGTCTTTAGAGATTATATGGATTTATCAATTGCAGTTGCAACTCCAAAAGGTTTAGTTACTCCAGTTATTAGAAATGCAGAATCTTTAACGTTATTAGAAATTGAAAATGAAATTGTTAATTTAGGTAATAAAGCTAGAAATGGTCATTTAACTTTAGAAGATATGGCTGGTGGTACTTTCACAATTTCAAATGGTGGTGTCTTTGGTTCATTATTTGGTACTCCAATTATCAATACTCCACAAACTGCAGTTTTAGGTTTACATGGTGTTAAAAATAGAGCTGTTTCAATTAATGGTAAATTAGAAAGTAGACCAATGATGTATGTTGCTTTAACTTATGATCATAGAATGTTAGATGGTAGAGAAGCAGTTGTTTTCTTAAGAACTGTTAAGGAATTAATTGAAGATCCAAGAAAAATGTTATTAATGTAAATTGTTAATTCAATTTAATTTTTTATAAAATTTTCTTATCTAATTATTTATCTAATTATTTATTTATCTATTTATTTATTTATTCATTTACCTACTTATTTATCAATTAACAATTCCTTTGTTTTTATAGTATATAGTGATTCTTCATTTCATTTATATATAAATCATTTAAATTATTCATTATTAATATAGCGAGACACGAAAATTAATTGTTAAACAAAATAAAGTTATTTTTAAATATAAAATTTTCAATATTCATTTAATTTACTATTTCTTTACACATTATATAATTGTTTTAGAAAATTAGAGATAATGTTAAAATTGCAAAAATATGCATTACCAATAGATTTTAATACAAAATTAACAGGTTATTATATAAGTGCATATTTAGAAATTCAGTTAAGGGATAACCAACATAAAAGAATTTCACAAATTGTTTCACAAACTAATCAAAATTTAATTTCAAATTTAACAAAATTAAAAGATGGTAACTTTGATAATTTAAATTATAAGTTTAATTTAAATCCATGTTCAACAATTCAACTTAATTTACCATTTGAGATCTTGAATCAAATTAATTTAAATCAATCATCATCATCATCATCATCATCGTCATCATCAATTGATTTAAGTAATGCAATTTATAATAATTATTTCAAAGATAGACTAATTAATACATCAAATTTAGATATTGATGCTTGGTGGCCAAGTGAATTTAAATCTATCAGTTTAAATTTAAGAACAAGCGATTATCATGTATCTTTATTACCTTTAATTATATTTAATAATGAAATCGATTCAATTGATTATTTTATTAAAATAAGGAAATTTTTACAACATTTAAATAATAAACATAAATTTAAATTTAAATTTAAATTTAACAATTTCAATAAACTAAATGTTTTATCAAAATTCGATTTTAATAAGTTCTTCCTTACAATTCCAATTAATAGAGATGATAATTTACAATTAAATCAATTACAAAGAGATTTATATAATTTAAGGCATAAAATGTTAACAAATAAAGGATATGTTAATGGTGAATTAGAGAATTCAATTTTGGATTGGAATAGTAGTATGTTGCATATGTCAATTGGCGTTTGCAATCGAACAGATAACAGTATAGGTTTTGGTCAAGATGAATTATTTTTTATGAACGAATGTTTACTTGATAATAAAACTCATTCTGAAGATGATCCAAATACTGAAACTGACACTGATTCTGACTTGGAGTTTGAAGGTAAACTGGTAATTGTTCTGAATGGAACCAAGATCAAATTCTAAACTCTGTTGTATCTATTATATTACCCATCTAAGAGACATATCTGGATTGGGCGGCCCATTCAGAAATCCCCCCTTTCCCTTCCCCTGCAAGAAGTGTTTTCTTTTAATTTTCAGTGGGCTCCCCCCATGAAAAATAACCCATATTTTGTCCCACCCCAGCTGCTCCCCTTGCTTTCTTCCCCAGTGTGCGTCCAGATCTCCTCAGCTCCGCCCACAGAATAAAATAATATATGATGACCGGTGCACGGTGCACGGTGCACTGTGCATAGTGACCGGTGCACGGACGTGCCGAGGGCGTTGCTCGACTTCCTAATTAGGAAATTATAGAGGTGTTGAATAAAATTTCTATTTTTTTGTCATGTTTTGGTTTTACTGCATTAGGAAGTATAAGTGGAACAGAAAAATGGATTATTACTTAATTGGTTAATATAATATCAATACATTCAAAAAATCGATCTTTTCTTCATTATGCTGTGATGGTTATTTGTTCCTTAATGTATGATTTTTTTTTGTATCTTACATTGATTCTCTCTATCGTTTCTTTTAGTTTGCATGTTTAATCTATTTCTTAGATATTGTATAAACCTTTTTTTCTTGTAATTTAATATTTCAAAATAAATAATTAATCATACTAATCAAACCAGCAATCTAACATAAATTTCAAAGTGTTAAATTAATAAGATTAAAAGATAATTAAATCGTTATAGGTCAGTTTCATAATTTACCACAAAATGAATATGGACTGGCAAAATTCAATAAATCCTTTCTACACAAATTTAGATAATGATAATAATGATTCAAATAAGTTAATCAATCCTCTAAAGATTGATACAACAAATTTATTTCTTAATAATCTTAATAATGATGATGATAATAATGAAAATATTAATAATATTAACATATCAAAACAAACAACTTTTAAACCAATACCTTTACCTGATGATGTTTTAGGTTTTGATCCTTTATTAACTGCAATTCCAATCACTCAAAGAAATAATTCAACCAATAGTAATTTAAGTTTTAATTTGGATAACTACTTCAAAGCAGATTATAATAATGACTTAGAAAATATTGGAAATATTGATGATATGAATAATATTGATAATGATTTCCTTGATGCAAATTTAAATTTAAATTTAAACATGAACATGAACATGAATACAAATGCTTCATTAGATTTTAATAGTAACAATAATAATAACAATATTAATAATAATAATGGTATAAAAATTAAAAACGAAAGGGAAGATAGTGATATTGAAAAAATCTTATTAGATTTAGGTATATCTGAAGTTCCAAATGAATTATCAAATCCAAATACTAACTGTAATGGTCCAACACCACATACTCATAATAACACTTGCAATAATTCAACTCATACCCATAGAAGGAAAATAAGTGGTTCTGGTATTTTTGGTTTTGTCGGTCAAGGTGAAAATACTCAATTACAAATACCTGGTTTAGAACCAGTTGTTTTTGTTGATAAAAAACCTTTATATAAAGATATTACTAATTTTCATAATATAAATTTCAATAATGATAATAATAATAATAATGATAATAATAATAACAGTAATAAAAATGCTTCATTAGTACCACCAATTTTACCTTCAACTCCATCAAGAATTCAACACAATCCAATTGATAAAGCAGATTATTATATTCCTTCAGGCAATCCAGTTTCATACAAATTCCCACCATCTCCACCAAAAGGTACTTTTGAGACACAAAAATTAACTAATTCTTATTCTGCACAAGAATTACAATCATTACGTGAGCATTCAAAACAAAAAGAAATTGAACAACAACAACAACAACAAAATGATTTATATCCAACAACAAAAACTCCGTTACCAACTCCATTAGCAACTTCTCCTTTACGTTCTGTTGCAATGTCATCACCTATAAAAAACTTTTTTCAAACTCCAAAATTAACATCACCAAAAAAGATGATTCCTTTATCTCAATTAAAGGCACAATCAAAATTTCAAATTAAACTGAATAAACAATTAAAAGATTCGGATGATTCAACAATGATTATTGATGATGATAAAGATCAAACAATTTCTGCAATAAATACCCCAATTAAATCTAAATCTACAAATTTTTTACCACCAACCCCTTCAAAATGTAAAAATATAAGCAATTGGGATCAATCAACTTTACAAAGAAAAAATCAAATGTTCACACAAAGGCTTTTAAAATCTCCTAAGAGATCACCAACTAGGAAAAAACCAACTATTACTTCAACTTTAGCAACTGGTACTTTAGATAAATATTTTATCGGTCCAGTTAAAGACGGTAAATATATTTGTAAATTCTTTGATAAAGAACTGCAACAACCATGTAATAGAGAATTTACTAGAATTTCAAATGCAAGAGCTCATATTCAAACACATTTATGTGATAGACCATTTGTTTGTAATGTATGTAATAAAGCATTTGTTAGAAATCATGATTTAAGAAGACATCAAAAGGGTCATTCCGCTGCTTCAAATGTTTGTCCTTGTGGTAAAAAATTTCCTAGAAGTGATGCATTGAAAAGACATAGACTTAGAAATATTTGTATTGGTGGTATTTCTTCAAACGGTATTTCTAAACCACAAGAAAAAGAAACATCAATCAAAAATACCATTAAAGATAATGAAAATATCCAGAAGAAAATTATTGAAAGCATTAATGAACAGCAGAACTTACAGTCACAATTAGATATAAGGGAACCAAAAGAGGAATTGCAATCGCAAAACGGACGAATAGATCCTATAAAGTCGCAAGTGGGATCACAGTCACAACAATCACAACAATCACAACAATCACAACCAATTGTTATTCGACCGGTATTACAAACCAGTATTTTCAATCCATCAACATTTAAAGAAAGTGATTTATTTGATTTTAATGAAATCAATAATGTTGATAGCAATTTTTCCTTTAACATGGACGACAGTTTAGTGATATAAAATTTGATTCACTTAATTTAGGTTTAATTTTATTAAAATTGTTCATTTCATATGTTTATTCATTCTTTTATTTCCGCTTTTCTCAATTTGTTTCTTGATAGGATAGTCATATTTATTTTACATTCATATTTTTATAAAAATTCATTGTTATTTCAAATGTTGGTTAATATTAAACGAGTTAAACTTAGTTCAATATAGTATTATTTATAGTTTACATTTTCAAACTTACTTATTTTTATTTTTATTTAGTATCTTATTTTTTACTTTTATAACGTTCATTTATTTAAAGCACGCAATTTTTTTTTATTACAACAAAATAACTACAGTATTTTTTATTAAGAAAACATGTAAAATAAATATCGTAAACTATATATCTAAAAATAAAACCAAAAATGAAAATAAATAAATTTTTTTAAATCAATAAATAAAATTATTCTGTATCTAATTAACTAATATGGAATACCATTAGTCAATCTTTGGAATTCATCGTAACCTTTGGTTGCAAAACTTTCAAATGATTTTCTAATCAAACCTCTCATATAAATAGCAGCTTCTCTATTATTTTTGTTTGGTACAAATCTTTGAGTTAAGTGCTTAATAGTAGCAGCTTTGAAACAAGGTAATCCACTCTCCAACATAGGTATAACCATATCAATAATTGCATTCATATGTAATCTACATGCAAGGAAACATTTAACACATAATTCTTCAAACCATTTATATGCTTGAGTATTCACACTACCACCCATAACTCTAACCATTTCTCTGGTTAATTTAAATGGTGACTGTTCAAATTTAACACCACCTGGAACAATATCGAAACAAAATCCAAAATCAATATGTAAGATATGACCTTCATTATCATACATAATATTACCATTATGTCTATCTTTAATTGCTAAAATATATGTAATAATAGAATATGCTGCTAAAGACTTGACAAAATTAATTCTTGCTCTTTGAAACTCTGGAGATGTCTCTGGTCCAAATTGTGAAATAAAATATTCAAACAATCCATTAACGGCTTCTCTACCTAACATATCTCTAGAAATAGAATTAGGTAAAACATCAATAATACCACAACCTGGAGCTGTTGCTGTGACTCTATAAGGGAAAACATAAACATCGACACCTTGTGTCATCCAAATTGTTCTAAAAATAGAAATTAATTGTAGAGCCAAAACATCTTGTCTACAATCATCACCAACTTTGAAAATTGCACTAGTCTTAACGATTTCATATTTATCTTGCTCATAATCATCATCTTCATCATCTCCTTCAGATTTTCCATTATTATCCGTAATTGCTAAATTATCTTTTTTCTTTTTAATAAAAAATGTAGCCAGGAAAGGAGCTTTGGCATGTGATTGTAACGGTTTACCAGATTTTCTGTCAATATCAACAACAATACCATCAGGATTACTTGGCAAGTAAACACCTTCTTCAACTTTGATTTTAGACATTTCTTCATCAATTTTAGCCTTCTTTTCAGGTTTAGACTTCTTAATAAATGGTTTTAATTTACCCGAAATACCAGTAACTTCACCAAAAAATGAAAATTCTTTTTCAAAATAAGCCCTATCTTTATCAGAGAATGTCTTGATCATAGTTTCTCTAATTTCATCTAAAGTTGGTTTAATAGAATCTGGTATGGTGGATTCTTCATCTTTGAACGAGTTGGCAGCCATATTCCAGATAATTTGATGTGCAAACAATTGTGAAACATTAGCAGTTTCCAAAATAAATCTACGAATATAACCCAAATCATCATGTCTCATTGTTTGTACAATTTGAGGAACATAGAAAAATGTCAAATGAACATCAAAACTTTCAATTGAACGCATCGCATATTGTAAAACCAATGAATTTCTATTATAAGGCGGTAAGAATTTATTAATAGCATCAACAGGTGCTGCTGATGACCATGCAACAATTGCTGGAACGTCTGCATCTGTAATGAAATTAACAGCTTCAGGCATATCAGTGACTGAAAATGGATCTTTAATGATACACTCACGCAAAATTTTAGTAACTGAAGATGACAACGAACCATTCTTTTCATATCTCAAAACAAGATTAACAGCTAATTTACCACTAATTAAATAACAATCACGTAAAACTCTTTCATCAAATTTATAATTTGCATATGATTTTATATTAACCATTTGACCACCTAGTGGAGCAATCCAACAGCCCAATAAATTAATTTCATTATCTAAAAATAATTGTAATACAACTCTTTTCTGTTCATGATAACGTTTTTTAAATGTAATATTATGGAAAAAGTTAGCAACAACATTTAAAATTTCAAAATCGGCTTTAGTCTTTAACTTATTATTACCAAATGGTGTTGCAACATCTTTGATGAACCATGATAAGGCACCATCTAAAACCGTATTTGACACTTTATCGTTTATTTCTGAATTAAAAGACATGTAATATTTCAATAATTCACAGCCAAGGTAGATTAATTCAAAACGAGCTAAACGAGAATATGGATGTAAACTTGCAGATTTTAAACCATCAATTGCAGTCAACAAAGTTTCAGTGAACATATTTAAAATATGATCATTTTGATATAATGTTGCATGAAAATGAGATGATAAAAATCTGATTAAAAGTAAATGTGGTTTCAATGCTGCAGATGTTATGTTGGAACTATGAGTAACTGAAACTTTATTAGTTGGTAAATATTCCATTGGATTAAATTCGGGACTGAATAAATCATTTTCTCTTGAATATAAACCAATACCTTTAATAACTGTATTTTCAAAATTTTGCAAAATAAAAGATAACAAACTACTTGCAAATTCTGGTTTTTCTTTAATAATATTTAACCAACTTGGAATAGCGTGTTCAATTGAATATGAATCAAACAACAAAAAAGGTAAATCAACAATTGACTTCAAGTAATTCAATTTTTTAGTTGGTAATACAATAATAAATCTACTTAAATCTTCAATTAATTCAGTAAATTCATGATGAGTTGAACTTTTATTATTAGTTTTACTCAATTTTGAAACAAAGGATTCGATTTTTTCATCTAATTTTTGAATAATCAAATTATTATCATTATAATCATTTTGTAATAATTTAATACTTGAATGCCAAGGTGCTTGTGCTAAGAAACCAGCAGTTGTATTTAGTTTTTTCGATTGAACACTTTGTAACTGGAAGAATTCACGATCATTTGGTAAAATTTTACTTGCCATATCAAGAGCAAATGAAACACCATAGTTAATAGTTCTATGAGATGCATCTGCTTTTGTAACATAAGAACGTAAAACAGTTTTCATATCACCATCGCAAGTTTTAAGTGCATTACAAATCCATTTTGTTGCATGATTTGAAAATGCATCAAGTGTTTGTTGTCTCCAACTATAAGAATCCGATAACAGTAAATCAATATCGGTAACTCTTGATTTAAATTTGGTCATTGGTTCATATTCATTTGTATCAGCATCAATAATACTTTGGAATAATAAAGCTAAAATATCTAATAAGGCAAATGTACTTTCATCATAACATAAAGAGGAAGGAATTTTAGTTAATATGATATCTGCACATCTAAATGCACAATTTTGTAAATCATTATCACGATGACAACAAGCGACAAATACTTTTTTTAATCTATTTGTAAGTTTTGACATTGTTAATGATGATGTATTTCTAATTAATTTTTCAGAATATTGAATACAACAATATTGTGCAATTAAACCAATACTATGATTAAGTTTAGCAATAATAACAGATGGATCTGACATATAATCTAAAATAGTTGAACAATTACCGGTCTCAACTCTTAACATTTCAACCATTAATGAAGAGGATAAAAACATTAAACCCGGTCTTGAAATCTGAGATTCTAAACCATTACCATCATCACTGATTTTTAAAGGAATTATATTTTTTAAAACATCTTTATGAAGTTTTTCTGTTGTTTTTGAAGTACCTCTTCTTAAAATTGTATTCATTTCAATAGAAGTTTCACTTCTATTCCAAGTAAATTCAGAGGCTAAAGGTGGTGTACTATGAGCAATTCTAAGCAATTCAGGTAAACAATTTTTATATAATGTTGAATTATAAGCAAAACCATGAACAGATAAATTAAACCATGCGTTTTGAAATTTACTAATTGTTTCTTTATCTTTTGGAATTCTTGGAGGTTCATCAATTGGTGGTAATAAATGAGCCAAAGGTTTTAAAAATAAAGTAATTTCTTTTGCAGATTCTGTAACCGATTGGTTTGGTCTATGATGTTCTAAATCATCAATATCACCCTTTGAAATAATTTGAAATAATAAACCATTTAAGTAAACATTGTAAAGTTCTTCATTTGAAGATTTTGACATTGCCTCCGAAAATTTTGTCCAAGTTTCAATATTTAATTTATAAGTGGTTGTATCTTTTAATGCAGTTTCTGAAACATCATAATAATATTTTAATAATGAACCAAAATCTTTTTTATTCATATTATCAATAAATTCTGTTAAACCATCTAACAAAATACAATTAAGTTCATCTGATTTTGGTACAATTTTTTGATAAAGTAAAGTTGTAACTAAAGTTATAATTGATTCATCATCTGCGGATTTAGTAATTTCAACTATTGAAGTAATTATATTTTGAGGAATTAAATCATTTCTTTCAATCATATAAGAATCTATAATTGATGAAGTTGTTGATGGCATATTTTCGTTTTCATTGTTATTATTAATATTATTAATATTTTTATTTTTAATTTTATTATTTGAATCATTATTGATCATATTAATTAAAGTATAAATTAATGAAATTAAATCGTCCTTTGATAAACTTTTTAAACAATATTTAACAGTTAAAGATAATTTTTTAACAAGGTCTTTTGGCATTACAATTGTTTGAACAATTATTGGGAAATGTTTAACAATATTTAAACCAGTTGATTGATTTTCTTCTGATAAGATGGCACCAGCACCAAAAGTATTCAATAATAAATTTGAAGTGATAATATCCAAAGCAATCGGTGAACCTTCTTCAATTGAAACCATAAAATCAGATAAATAATTTGTAATTTTTTTATTTAAGAAATTAATATCAAGATTTGAAATTTTAATATTTAAACTATAAATTTCTAATGCAAAAGCATTTATTAATAAACAAGTTTTACGACGATAAAATGTTGAATTTATAATTCTATCATTTGAATCTGTAATATAATCATCAATTTGGAATTGAAATTTTAAAATGGAATTAATGATATCTGTAAAATCTTGAATAACTGCATAAGAAATTGATTTTGAATTTAATAAGAATTCCATTAATGATATATTACTATTTGAGTGTAAAATATTTTTCAAATATTGTAATTGAAATCTTTCAATTATATCAATAAAAAATAAAGAAGAATATTCAAAATTTAAATCATTAAAAGAATAAATTAAATCAATATCATTTTGATCATTTATATTTGTAATTGTTTTCTCAATTAAATCAAAGAAATCTGAATTAAAAATTGACATTAATAAATTAAATATTTTTTCATCAATTACATTTGGTGAAAATGTTAAAGATTGAATTAAACCTAAAAGTGAGAATTGATGATATAATTTTGATTTATCTAAATTTAAAATATAATCTGATAATAAATTATAAAAAGTATCATTAAATTTTGAATTTGAAGTTATTGTTAAATTAATTAATGCTAATGATAATTCATAAGTTAATTTTGTCCAAGGTGTTAAATCATTATTAACAAAAGGAGAAATTGAATTAAATGACATAAATTGAGAGAAAACAAAATATTTTGAAAAAATTGTAAATAATAAATCAATTTGATATTCTTCTTTAAATTTTGAACAATTTTTACATAATGCAAATAAAACTTGAATTTCAGTATTTGATAATAAAGTATTTTTAATTTTTGAATAATCATTATTATTTACATTTTGATTTGAATTATAAAAAGTTAATTTTGATAATAATAAATTCAAAGAATCTGGAATTAATGGATTATCAGTTGAAATTTTTGATCTTGTTGAAACTGCACATAAACGTGCCAGTTTATCCCAAGCTGCTGCACGTGTATTGATTGTAGGTAAACTTTAAAAGAAAGAAAAATGAAAGAAAGAAAAAAAAACATTGAGAAAGTATTTGAATTGGTGTTAGTTAATCTTAGTTGGCTCATCTAATTAAAGTTCAATTATGAGCAAAATAAATAAAGAAAGAATAGTAGAAACAACATACCCAACAAAATCCATAGTGATATCAAAGCCAATGAATAACAGTTACTTCCCAGTAGATAGTAATGGAAGTAAAAAAAACAGTGAAAACAACTTAATTGTATAAAAATATCAAAATAGAAAAACTACAATTATTGGAGTATGTACATTGTCTAACTTCAACACCACCAAACAATAATCACCAGCATCGTCACATAGAAAAATAAAATTAAAGAGGGAACAATATAAAAAAAAAAGGGGGAACGTGAACGTCTTTTTCGCTTCACTTTCCGTTTTGGGAAATGCTCAGCTCGAAGATTAATTTAATATTATAAACATCAACAACAAATATTAATAATATAATTAATTGCATGATTAATAGTATAAATTAATAACAATATAAATTGAGTAAACTAATGAAACAATTATAAAATTTCATTGACAGTCTCTGCAGGTCTACAAAATCTAGTACCCTTTTCAGTTATAACGAAAGGTCTATTAATTAAGATTGGATTTTCTAACATAAAATCAATTAATTCATCATCACTCCATTTTGAATCATCTAAATTTAAAGTTTTGTAAATTGGTTCTTTACTTCTAATTGCATCACGTACTGAAATATTTGAATCTTTAATAATTGTAATTAATTCTTGCTTTGTTGGAGTATTTTTCAAATATTCGATAATTTCAGGTTCTTCACCAGCTTCACGAATTAATGCTAATGTATTACGTGATGTACCACATCTTGGATTGTGATAAATTGTTACTTTCATTATTATTGAGTTATTTATAATATGAAGTTCAAATATTAATCAAATACTAACCAAATATTATAAGTAAAGTAAAGTTTCATATATAAAATGTATTTAGGAAATTCGAAAATAATATTTATAAGCGAAAATGATAATAATAAGGATATTGATAATTATTATTATCAAATCAATAATTTTATTGAAATCATGAATTAGAAAATTATTACAATTACAAAACAATGTATATTATATATATATAAATATATATATATATTTATAGTACTAATAGTATTATTATTATTATTATTATTATTATTATTATTATTATTATTATTATTATTATTATTATTATTATAATTATTATTATTATTATTAGTAAATAATTATGAATAAGTTTCAATAAGAGTATCTCTAAGATCAGAACCAATTGCATCAGGTTGGTTATCTTGTAATCTAAATATACTTTCAATTACTGATAATTCAGGAGCAGTTGTATCAAGACCTGCAACTGCTAACCAATCATTTACAACCATACCTGCACCTACAACATTTGAACCTCTATTAACAGTACCTGCAACAATGGGCACTTGTAAAAGTGATGATAATTCTTCTTGATCTTGAATTGAAGTTTGAGGATGAACTAAACCACCTTGATTTGAAAGTGCACAATATGAACCAACTAAAACATTACCTGCAATTGTTTGTTTGAAAACTTCAACACCTAAAACATCAGCAATAATTTCTTCAGTTTCTCTTTCAATATCTGGATGAACTAATGCAACATAATCATTACAACATATAACATTACCTAAAGCTGATAATCTTTCTTCAATTCTTTGAATTTTAACACTATCAGGTAAACTATTTCTTAAATGTAATAATTCTTGATCTGTTGTTTGAGTTGGGACTAATAAACCTCTTCTATTACCTGCAGTCATACGTCCTACTATTCTAGTACCTGCTATGGTTGTATGAATAATTGGAATTGAATCACCTAATTCTGCTTCAAATGCTGAATAAAAATTTTCAGATCCACCAACTGCAACTAATGAATAGGAATTTGTAAGTTTTGAGAATACTCCAACTTCATTTGAATTTTCAAATTGTGCTCTTGCTGCCATTCTGTTTGTTTGTTTGTTTGTTTGTTTGTTTATTTACTTCTATAGATATATATTTGTTTGAATAATGAATAATATAAAGAAGTTCAAGAAGGAAAAAAAAGTAGTTTTTAGTAGTTTTTAAATTTTTAATGGTCAATTGATTATTGAAAAAAAAAAAGAAAAAAAAATTCAAAAAAGAAAAAAAAATCCAAAAAATTAAAAAAAAATTAAAAAGGGCAAAAAATTAAAAAAATTATAATAATAATCAAAAAAAAACTGCGTCTATCGACTGCACATCACGTGCACTGCACCCTTTCCATCAAAAAGAGCATATAAACCAGTGCACCACCAACAATTACTATTATAAATTAACGATAGCAAACAATTAAATAAATAAATAAATAAATAAATAAATAAATAAATAAATAAATAAATAAAAAAATAAATAAATAAAAATATTAAATATTGAGAAAAAAATGTAACATATATAAAATTTGCTATAAATATATTTATTGACTTGGAACGGAACGATAAGGTTATTATTATTACATTAATAAATAGGGTCTTCTTCTTCCTGTTCTTCTCTTCTTTACGTTTTTTCTTCTTTTCTCCCCTTTTTTGCATTGGAGTCTTTTCACTACATCTCAAACTTTCAAGTTTCTTTTGTAGAATAAAGAACTATATAAAGGTCATTTCTTTGATTTTTTACCATTATTATAATCAATTAACCAATTGATTAATTAATTAATTAATTAATCGATCAATCAATCAATCAATCAATCAATCAATCAATCAAATAAAATAATAATCAGAAAAATGTCAACTACAATACCAGGTTCTAATATAAGGTCGAATTTAAGACAAGCTCAATTTAAGTTAGTTTTATTAGGTGAATCAGCGGTTGGTAAATCTTCAATCGTACAAAGATTTGTTAAAAATTCATTTGATGAATTTAGAGAATCAACAATTGGTGCCGCATTTTTAACTCAATCAATTAAATTATCAAATGATGATTTATTAAATAATAATATTAAATTAGATGATAATGATAATGATGGTATAATTATTAAATTTGAAATTTGGGATACAGCAGGTCAAGAAAGGTATAGATCTTTAGCTTCAATGTATTATAGAAATGCACAAGCTGCAATTGTAGTTTATGATATTACACAACCTGAATCTTTAGATAAGGCAAAATATTGGATTAAAGAATTACAAAAGCAAGCAAATAATGATATATTAATAGCTTTAGTTGGTAATAAATTAGATTTAGAAAATGAAAGAAAAATTTCAAAAGAATCAGCTGAATCTTTCGCAAATGATTTAGGTTTATTATATTTTGAAGTAAGTGCAAAATCGGGTGAAAATATTCAAAATTTATTTAAACAAATCGCTTTAAGAATGCCTTTTAAATCACAGTTATTAAAATCAAATAATAATAAAAATAATGGTAATAGCATAAATAATAATAATAATAATTCAGTTGATTTATCAAAAAGGCCAAGTACAAATGAACAAGATTGTGCTTGTTAATAATATCTTCTTAATTACAATTTAATAATTCAATCTTCTCTAATTGCTAATAATTTACATACATTCATACATTATATATAATATATATACATAATTACAGATTATATAATTCAAACTTTTCTTAATAATTTACAAATGAAAATTTAATAAATAAATTTTATCTAAATCTATTTATAATTAATTGATCAGGTCCAACTTCTTCATATTCAGCTTTTGATACCCATAATTGATGAAATGTACCTAATGATGATAAAATTGAACCACCAATCCATGAAGCATATTTTCTTTCAGTTGTGTTTCCCGCAGAATGAACTCTAATTTTTAAACTTGGATTTAATAATGATAACTCATTATTAAGTCTTTCATTTAATCTTGGAATTAATGTACTTGATCCGGTTAATATAATATTATTGGCTAATTGTGGTTTTAAATCAATATCAAGATTTTCTAAAACATTTTGAACTAAATCTGTTAAACCAACAGCTTTATTTTCAACTTGATTTGAATTATCAGCTATATTATTATTATTATTGTCATTATTATTATTACTCTTATTATTACTGTTGTCATTATTATTATTATTATTATTATTATTATTTTCATTATTATTGTTGTCATTTGATTGTGATTCTTCTTCATCATCATTTTTCTTTGTTCTTCTTAATGGTACATAGTCTTTACTTGTAATTTCATCATTTTTCCCTATTAATTCAATTATATTACCATTTTCATTTTCTTCCCAACCTTTAACAATATCAAATAATGAATCATTTGGATTAAATAAAGAATTTGAAATTTTTTCCCTTTCATATAATGTTAATGGAATATTCATACCATTTGGTAATTCAAACCACCTTGTGGAATCTGAATCAATTTCTTTAATCAAATCATCAGGTTTTAAAATTTCTTCATTCATACAACATTCTAATAATAATTCTTTCATTTCTCTTAATGTTCTTAAATATGAAAATTCATTTACACTTGAATTTATTTTATCATAATTAGAAATCAATTCAAATTTACCCTTATTATTATTATTGTTATTATTATCATTATTAAATTCCCAATATGAAGTTTCTTTATTTTTAATCATAAATGGTGCATTGTAATTAATTGATTTTAAATTTAAAAATTGCTTTAATTGCTGATTTAAAAATGAACCTGCATATCTCGTACCTTTAACTTGATTTTTTAAACATAAACCATCAATAATTGGTGTAACTGTTGCTAAATCATGACCAATATCAACTATTAAACAATTTGGTCTACCATGAGCAAAACTTACACAAGTTGGTTGTTTAACTGCATAAAATGCACAGAAATTTTTTGATTCAAAAAAATATTCCATTGATTTAATCTTATTTGAATAATTATTCATTGTTGATTCAGTTAATAAAATTGGTTGTTCATTTGGATTAATATCTAATTTATTTAAAATATAATCCCATTGATTCATTGCACCATCCCAATCAATTACTAAATTATTT
Source organism: Pichia ethanolica (assembly GCA_030570435.1). Classification (NCBI taxonomy): domain Eukaryota; kingdom Fungi; phylum Ascomycota; class Pichiomycetes; order Pichiales; family Pichiaceae; genus Pichia; species Pichia ethanolica. The sequence continues at coordinate 68,775 of JAJLVP010000259.1, read as the reverse complement.
GAAATAATTGATTTGATTTCTGTACCATCCCTTGGTTTTGAAAATAATAAATTTTCATCAAAAATTTTTATATCATTGTTATTATTATCATTATTCTCATTAATTGATCCATAATATGATGGAATTATAATTGATGGATGATCATAACCTGAATAACCTGCACGAGTAGTATAAGATCCTGGATCTAAAACAACAGAATTGATTTCATCTGCACCATAAACCTGTGGAGCTGCTGTTTTGTCTGACATATTTACCCTCTTGCTATTTAATCAGTTTGACTAGTAAATCGATTAGATGGAAAACCAATTAATCCCGTAATTGATATGCTTTAAACTAAACATCAAACCCAACGAAACAAAAAAGAGCAAGAAAAAGAGAAGCTAATTTAATTTTGTGTGGTATTACGTAAGCGTGGTACATTTATTTTGTTGACATGTTTCTTTTCACTTTTTCACTTTTTCACTTTTTACTTTAATAAGATTAAACAAAAACTCAAGTTTTATAAATATATTTTTTTTATAAATAGAGATAAATAATAAATAAGTTAAATAGATAGATAAGAAAATATGAAGAATTATTAGTTAGTTAATTAGTTAGTTAAATATAAAATTGATTAAATTAAGCACTTATATTAACTTCAGTTGAGAGTAAATCAACTAAGAATTGAACTTCTAATTTACGTCTTGAATCAACTAACCAATCATTTGCTAATTCTCTAGCAACACCTTTTAAATGTGTAACTTCTTCAACTGCATTATCAAGTTGATTTTTTTGTAAATAATTATTAACTCTAGCAATAACTGATTCAACATCATTACCTAAAATTTCATCATTATTATTAACTGAATTAATTGGTACACCAGATTTTGACCATAAAAATTTAGAGAATAATTTTGAAGATGCATAACCTAAAATACCTGGATTTTCAGGTAATAAAGAAACAGATCTTAATTCTGGTGTTAATAATTCCCATCTAGTTATAATTTGAGATTGAGTTAAAATACCACCATTAATTAATAATTCTTTATTTGAAGGTAATGAGTCAATTGTTACATTAATTAATTCATTATTTAAAGGTTTTGTTAAATTTTTTAAATTATTAATTTCATTAACTAAATTTTCACCTCTAATATTTGATGAAATATTTGAATTTAATAATTCTCTAATTTTTGAAATTGATTTTCTAACATTTTTAAAAGTTGTATAAGAAGTTGCAACTTTTGAAAGTTGTAATTCGAATTTTTCAATTTCATCAATTCTATTTGATAAAATTTCTAAATCTTTTAATTTATTATTTCTTTCAGTTTCAATTTTTTCAGTTACAATATTATTAAAATTTTCAATTAATTTTAATTCTGAATTTTTTAATTTATTATCATATTGTAAAGCTAAATTTTTTTCAATTTCATTAATTTCATTTTTTAAAATTTCTTTATGTTTTGATTCTAAATCAGATTTATTCTTTTCTGAAGTTTTAGCTAAATTTGATATTAAAATGGTTTTCTCTTGTTCAAATTTTTGTTTAATTGAATCTAATTTTTCATTTGCTAAATTTGAGATATCGTTATTATTAAAAATTTTATTTAAAGAATCTAAATTTGAATTAATTTTATCAATTGAAATTTTAGCTAAATTTTCATTTGAATTATTTGAATTAAATTCATTAATTAAATTATTTAAATTTAAGATTAAATTATTAATTTTTGAATCATCAGATTTAATATTAATTAAAGGTAAAGGAGTTTTAAATGGTTTTTCATTTGTTACATCAGAATTTGAAAGTATTAAAAATTTAGAATCTTTTTCATCTTTAGCCTTTTCTTCAGCTTTTTTAATTTCAATTTTTGTTGATGAAGTTATTGGAGTTGATTCAATACCTTTATTTGGAATATTAATATAATTTTCTAAACCTAATTTTGAAGATGTATTATTAATTGAATTGATTAATTCATTATATTTAATATTATAATAATTAACATAATCGAAATCTTTAATTTCTTGTCTATGTTTCCAAATATAATCAATTTCATCCATTACTTGTTCACCATATGGGAAATATTCAAGATAAGGTTCTTGTAAAGGTTCATAAATTAAAGCAGCAGTTGCAGCTGTACCATAAATTGTTGCAGTTAAGAAACCTAATTTAAATAAGAATTTAGTTAAAGAGAAAGATTTTTTACCTGATGATGATGATGATGATGATGATGATGATGATGATTGTTGTTCAGTTGAGTAAAATCTGTAGTTATTTTTATTATTATTAAAATTTTGTTTAAACTGTGGTTTTAAAAGATTTGAGGATCTTTTAGCGGTCAAGTTAACCCTTGATCTTGCCAATGATTTAGAAGCGGAGAGCATTGATGATTGGATGGTTCTATATATGAAGATAAATAAATATATAAAGAAATAAACAAATAACTAATGTGTAGTTCAAGTCATTGTGTGTGCTATTGAGGTGTTTAATCAATAAAGCCAAATAGTTGTTGAGAATGCGAAAAGCGAGTTTTAGTTTAACATTTAATCCAATAAAAATTAAACGCTAAAAAAAATGTTTTTTTTATTTTTTTTTATTTTTTTTTATTTTTTAATGCGCCACAGATTGGCTGTCGTGATATGACAGTTCAATTGTCGTTGCGGTTGTGTGTCTACTCCGCCACACAGTCATATGATATCATCATCGTGGCGCATGCGGTCAGATTTAGTAAAAAATATCGATAAGTGCAAATTAATTGAGGTTGGGAACGAAATTCACTTCTTCACCTCCTTTTCCTTCGTTTGGATTCCTCCTTTTTAACACTAATTACAGCTATTGGAATTGACGTTTCAAAGCCTTTTATTAGGAACAATGAATAAATTTATTTATAAGAATGAGTTGATCCGTAATCAAATGAAACAAGTTATGTCATTTATATCCTTTGTTTCTTTGTTTCTTTTCTTTTTTTAAACATTTTTTTCCTTTTTTCTTGGCTTTGCTTTGCTTTTCGTTTCTTTTTCTTTTTTTTTATCTTATTTTTCTTTCCTGTTCCTTCATCCTATTATAATATAAAAGTTAGCTGAAATCTCCAAATTATCAGAATCAATTAAATATTAAAAAGCTTTTCCCAATCTTTTCCTTTTTTTTTTCTTCCTATTTCAATTTCTCTTGGCTTTGTAATTTTGTCCCATCAAACAAAAAACCATGACAACTATACCTTCATCACCACCACCACCATCATCATCATCATCATCATCCTCTTCTTCCTCCATATCATTATTATATTCATCAGTTGAATTATTACAAAGATCATTTATTGATATTGATACACCAAAATTAAGTGGTGGTATTGCTTTTGTTGTTGTATTTTCAATATTTTTTGCAATTAATTTAATATCTTGTACTTTTTATCATCAATGGTGGTTTTTATCAACTTGGGGTGCAGGTTTAATCCTTGAAATTATAGGTTATTCAGGTAGAATTTGGTATCATTTAAATGATAATAATGGTGATGCTTATATAATGGAATTAGTTTGTATTACTGTTGCTCCTTGTTTTTTAATGGCTGGAATTTATTATCTTTTAGCTCAATTAGTTTTAATATTTGGTAATCATTTCTCTTATTTAAAACCAATGAGTTATTCAGCAATTTTCATTGTTTGTGATGTTATATCAATTTGTATTCAAGGTGCAGGTGGTGGTATTTCAAGTGGTTCTTCAACAAGTGCTGAAAATGGTAGATATATTATGATTGCTGGTTTAGCTTTTCAAGTTTTCACAATTACAATTTTTCAATTCTTTTGGTATAGTTTTATTTGGAAAATTTATAAATCTTATAAATTTTATGGTGAATCTCAATTTAATCCACTTTATTTAGAACTAAGACAAAAAAGGAAAAATTATTTAAAACCTTATTTCCTTTTCATTACAATAACTGTACTTTTAATTTATACAAGATCAATTTACAGATTAATTGAAACTTCTTGTGGTTGGGATTCTTATCTTTCAAAAAGTGAAATTTATTTTAATATTTTAGAAGGTTTAATGATTTCACTTTCTGCTTTATTAATGGCAATATTATCACCAGGTTTTGTTTATGGAAGAAATGCTCATCTTTACATTAAAAAAAATGGTTATCATCATCATTCTGAAGAAAAATTAGAACAAGAATCAGATTTTGATCACTCTATAAGAACCTCTATATAATTTTTACAATAAATAATAAATAACCTATTTAACATTATTAAGAGCATGTTTAAGTAATTTCAATTCATTAAGAACTGCAATGTTAAATTTATATCTAACAGAGTTAGGGTCACATTTTTTAAGTTGTTTTTTAATATCACTAATATTACTTTTACCATCCCCAATATTATTTTGTCTTTCTTGAATCCATTTTTTTAATAATGTTTTAGATTCCTTAGATCCTTTAGATTTAACTAATCTCTTCATAATCATCTCACCATCACAGTCCTCATCTCCGATCATCTCTTCAAAATCTTCCTTTGATAATGTAAGCAATCTTGAAACAGCAGTTAATTGTTTATTCGCTTTACCAGGATGTTCAATTCTACATTGGTATAACCATGATTCACCTTCGTCATCATCATCTTCTTCTTCAATATCATTTTCCTCGATATCTTCTTCATCTTTTTCTTCATCATCCTCCTCCTCTTCCTCTTCCTCTTCCTCTTCCTCTTCTGCCTTTTCTTGTTCTCTTAATAATATCCAGCCCATACAGCTCCACCAATCTAATTTTTCTTCAACCTCGGGATGTTCTTTTTTATAATTAACAATTTGGGGTCCTAAACAAATACTATCATAAATATTATCTTCAACTGCGAAGCCATATTTTACCAATAAAACAGCATTAGGTAATTCCCCATAAGTATTGAAAATTTCTTTATTTTTAATAACCTTTCTCTCTAATACAATATCACAACATTCATCCGGATTTAAGTAAAATTCCCTATAATCAAAATCATCATTGTCATCTTCACTATCGTTTTCTTCCTCTTCTTCTCTTTTTTCAGCCTCTTCTTTATCTTTCTCTTCTTTAAGTTCTTTTTCCATATTTTCAATATAATCCATGGTAATTTCATCTATTTGTTCGATACTATTTTCATTTTCTTCTTCATTATTATTTTCAATTTCTTCTTTAATATCTTCCATTAATTCATCATCAATTTCTTCTTCTTCTTCATTTTCTTCATCTTCACTATCTGGTGGACCAAAATCTTCATGCCAACATCCTTCTTCTTTACCACAATAAGGACATACTTCTCCTAATGTAACAAAATGAACATTTTCTAAACCATTTGCATCATGATTAAATAAATCAGCTCCTGGAACTAAACCTAATTCAATAAAATTATCAATTTCAAAAGCTCTTGAAGCAATTGCCATTGTAATTGCAGAAAATTCATTAAATCCAGTTTCTTCATTTAAACAATTTGGAATTGGTAAAATATTTTCAATATTTTTAGCAAATTCACAACTAATTTTAAAATGATTCTTTAAATCAATTGAATCTAATCCACCCATAAATTCAACTTCTGTACCTTTTAAAATTTTTTTATCATTTTCAGAATATAAACATAATGGTAAAATTAAATTATTTTTATCATCTTTATAATTAATTGAATTTAAATAAATAAACCAAGGACTTTTAATACCTAATTGTTTTTCATAAATAAATGATAAAACTAATCCATACATTCCTGATAATTTATATTCATATAATAAATTAGAAATTGTAGAAGTTTGAGATGAAAGTACCATTGATTTATGTACTCTTAAAAGTAAATTGTTTTCTTCGACATCTTCATTTGCAGGAATTGGAATTTGAGTCTTTTTAGCAAATACTCCAACACCTGGAGAAATTGGTGATTTCTTAACTGATAAAAGATCAAAATTAAAATAACATCTATTAGTTGGATCTTGGAACCATTCTAAAAGATCGTCGGTATTTACTGTTGTTGCCATCTTACCGGAGAGTATTTAAATTAACTGGAAACTATGAAAATCAGGATAGGTATCTTAATATTCACTAAAAAATTAGATATTTAATTAAAGATTGGAAAAAAAAATTATCAAGTGAAAAATTATTTTCTAATCTAAAGTTGATTACGTAAGATTTTTCAGCTATTTTTTTTTATTTTCATTTATTTTTCAAGTTTGAGAAAAAAACATAAAAAACATAAAAAACATAAAAAAAACTGAGCGATGCGAACAAAATTTCTACTTCAATCAGTCAAGGACAACCATTTCCATCAGTGGCGATTTACAAGTTTAAAAGAAAGAAATTACAGTTTTAAGTATTGTATTCATTCATTTAATAGTTCAGATAACAAAGATGCAAGCACCTGTTGTTTTCCTTAATACCTCTACTCAAAGACAATCTGGTAGAGAAGCCCAAATTCAAAATATAACAGCTGCAAAGGCAGTTGCAGATATAATTAGATCATGTCTTGGACCAAAGGCAATGCTTAAAATGTTATTAGATCCAATGGGTGGTATAGTATTAACAAATGATGGACATGCTATTTTAAGAGAAATTGATGTTGCACATCCAGCTGCTAAATCAATGATTGAATTAAGTAGAACTCAAGATGAAGAAGTTGGTGATGGAACAACATCAGTTATTATATTAGCTGGTGAAATTTTAGCTCAAACTTATCCATATATTGAAAAAAATATTCATCCAGTTGTAATAATTCAAGCATTAAAGCAAGCATTAAAGGATGCATTAGAAATTATTAATAAAGTTTCAATTCCAGTTGATTTAAATAATGATAAACAATTACTTAAAATAATTTCTGCATCAATTGGTACAAAATATATTGCAAAATGGAGTGAAAAAATGTGTAATTTATCATTACAAGCAATTAGAAGTATTTTAATTAAAGATGGTGATTATAAAGAAATTGATATTAAAAGGTATATAAAAATTGAAAAAGTACCTGGTGGTGAAATTGAAGATAGTGTTGTTTTAGATGGTATTTTATTAAATAAAGATGTTGTTCATCCAAAAATGAAAAGATTAATTGAAAATCCAAGAATTATTTTATTAGATTGTCCATTAGAATATAAAAAGGGAGAATCTCAAACAAATATTGAAATTACAAATGAAAATGATTGGAATAGATTATTAGAAATTGAAGAAGAACAAGTTAAATTAATGTGTGAAAAAATTTTAGAATTTAAACCAGATTTAGTTATAACAGAAAAGGGAGTTTCTGATTTAGCTCAACATTATTTATTAAAAGGTGGATGTACAGCATTAAGAAGAGTTAAAAAATCAGATAATAATAGAATTTCAAGAGCAACTGGTGCAACAATTGTTAATAGAGTTGAAGATTTAAAAGAGAGTGATATTGGTAATAAATGTGGATTATTTGAAGTTAAATTAATTGGTGATGAATATTTTACATTTTTAGTTAAATGTAAAGAACCAAAAGCATGTACAATTTTATTAAGAGGTCCATCAAAGGATATATTAAATGAAATTGAAAGAAATTTACAAGATGCAATGGCAGTTACAAGAAATGTATTTTTTGAACCAAGATTATCACCTGGTGGTGGTGCAACAGAAATGGCAGTTTCAGTTGAATTAGCTGAAAAATCTAAAAAAATTGAAGGTGTTCAACAATGGCCATATCAAGCAGTTGCAGATGCATTTGAAGTAATTCCTAGAACTTTAATTCAAAATTGTGGTGGTAATTCAATTAGAATTTTATCACAATTAAGGGCAAAACATGCAAATGGTGAACATACATGGGGTATTGATGGTGATAATGGTAAAATTGTTGATATGAATGATTATGGAATTTGGGAACCTGAAGTAATTAAACAACAAAGTGCTAAAACTTCAATTGAAAGTGCATGTATGTTATTAAGAGTTGATGATATTGTATCAGGTGTTCGTCAACAACAATAAGGTTGATTTGATAAATAAATTATCTGTTTATTTAGTTTTCTATTTTATTTTGTATTGATTTATGTATATATATATATATATATATATATATATTATATTAAACAAACAATAATAAGTATAAGATGAAATGAAATGAAATGAAATGAAATGAAAAAAATGCTGAGCCACTAATTAATTTTTCATTTTTCAAAGACTGCGTCGATCGGCCGCGACAAGGTTTTATGTCGTGTTTTCCCCCCTTATTTTCTTTTCTTTTCTTTTCTTTTCTTTTTTTGATCCCTGTCAATAAATAAGTAAATAAATAAAAAAATAAACAACAATATTGTAATAGTCTATATTACATATGCACACAATATACGTTATTTTATTATAATACATAGTTTAGGTTGATCTATTTGCCTGGCATTTCTATTTCTATTTGATCTTACAGTTATTCTTAACTTCATTTGGTGGCAACCTTACTTATACATCTATAAATATGCAGCAGCCACAACAACATCAATACCAATATCAATATCAACATTTCCCTCATCATCAAGGGCAACATCAAATGGATATGCAGCAATCAAATTCTACTCATGAGATAAATCCTAATTTTATTCAACAACAACAGCAGCAACAACCGACATTACCAAATAGAGCAAGAAGTACAAGTGAATCTCAAAGGGCTTTGCGAGCTGAAAAAAGGATGGGACGTTTGTTTAGACAACAAAGTTCATCCGCAATTCATTCACATTCAAAGCAGTTATCAATAGATCAAACTATTACAAATAATAATATTAATACTAATATTAATACTAATCTAAATCCTTTAGATCAAGATGATCCATTATCTCCTCAAGATTTTCATCAAGATTCTACTTTTGTTCATTCAAATAATTCTTCAATATCATCACAAGTTGGTTCATCAACTTCATCTTCAACAACTCCATCTATTTCTTCAAATCAAACAATGAGAAAATTTGGTTTCCAAAATATACCAACAAATGTATCATTACCTGAAATATCATCTCCAAATCTTTATTCTAATACTTCAAGTTCAACAATAAATAATAATAATAATAATAACATAGATTATAATATTTCACATGATGATTCAAAATATAAAATTTCAAAATTATCAACTTTAAATGAAAATATTAATCATAATCAAAAATTTAAAATTTCTTTAGATACTTTATTATTGATGTCAAAAAAATTTATATTTTTTCATAATCAATTCTTATTAAATTTAGAATCACTTAATATAAATATAAATTTATCATTAACAAATTTTAATGTATATTTATCCGTTTTAGATAATATTGAAAAAAAATTACTTCAAAAAGGTCATGATCATATTACAGATTCAATGAAAGCTCATTTAACTTTATCTTTAGTTAATTCAATGTCAGATTTGAAAAAATTTATTGAAAATTTAAAATTATATTTTAAATCAAATAATTTAAATAAACCATTATCTTCAATTAGATTAACTTATTTTAATTTATTTTCATTGTTTATTGAATTAACTAATATTTGTAAAATGATGATACCTTTCTCTGTAAGAAACAATATTAATATTAATAATAATAATAGTAATCATATTTCAAATATTAGAAACAATTCAATTATTCAGAAAAATAAGCAAACTTTTATGCTACATAGAACACCAGCTCCAAATCCGCAAATATCTTTACAATCGATTCCTTCAAATAATCCTAATAGTATTAACTATGATAATCATGATATCAATAATAATAATAATAATAATAATATTAATGATACTATAATAAATAATGATAATGCAAGTAGACAACCTTCAATGTCAAGACAACATTCTAAAATTGATAGGCAAGACTCAGATTTAAGTATATCAAGTAATAATTTAGATTCTTCAACTACTTCAACTGATGAATTATATGATTTAATTTATCATGCAGTCCAAGCAGCTCATGTTGTTTATAATCAAATGAATAGTGCAATTGCTAAAAGTGCAGTATCAATTTCAGAAAATAGAACTTTAGATCCTGAAAAATTAAATACTGATTCCAATAATAATAATATAAATAATATAGTTGTCAAAGTTAAAGAATTAACAAACCAATGCTTAGCTTCAATGGAACAAACGAAAAAAGTTGAAAATTGTTTAAATGTTATTAAAAATAATAATTCTTCATTAATTGATTTAGATACACAAAAAAATCTTTATGAACAAACAAATTTATTCTTAAAATCAATTATTAGTATTTTAGCTGCAACTAAAATCGCAATTCAAGATATACCCTTGATTAATGAAGTTAGATCCTCATTATCAATTTTAACAAGGGCAACGAAGGAATTAACTATTAAATTGGAATCAAGTTCATTAAAACAATCTGTTTTGAATAATGTATCATCAACAACTTCACTAGTGGATCAACCAAATTTATCAGCAATTCCTTCAATGAATAATATTAATTTTGATCAACAACAGCAGCAGCAACAGCAACAACAGCAACAGCAAATTCAGTCACCAATACTACAGCAACAAATTGAACCAGCTTCAATTAGACGAATAAATAAATTGAGGCAAATTCCAGAACATAATGAACATATGATTGGTTCAATGAAACAACATATTAAGAATTTAGAGATTAATACTTCAGATTTATCAAATCAACCTCCATTATCTGTTACAACACCACTGATTGCATCGATTGGTCCAGCTGTTGCAAATGCAGTATTACCAATTCAATCACCATTAAAAACTAGCTCAGCAAATTTGAATGCAACATTTGTATCAAATCAATCTTTTAATCATGGAAATAATATTATTAATAATAATAGTAATAATAATAATAATAATAACACAATTGATGGTAGTCTTTTAAATGGTAATTATAATTCAACTAACCAATCATACTTTACAGATGGTAATATTCAAAACGAATTCAATCCTTTTGATAGAATGGTTGTTTCAAAAAGCGGGAGTACACAGTAAGATATAATAATGTAATTTATTTATCACAGTATAATCATTATTGAGGGAATATAAATACGATTGTTTAAATTTTGCTTGTTTATAGAAATTTTATATCTCCAGCCAATTTCAATATCTTTTCCTAGAACTTTAAGTTTTTGTATTTTAATTTTTATAGCAATTTGTATATTTTTCATTTCATAAAACATTAAAAGGTTTAAATACATATATATATATATTATAAATTATAGACGTAAAGAGAAATTAAAAAATGTAATCGAAGAAGTTAAAGAACAGTTTTAAATTAATTACTGATTATCAAGATGGATATAATGATTACTATTGCCTCTCCTAAAGACACTAGAAATCCATCTCTTAAATCTAGTTACAAATGAAATTATTCTTATTGGAGAATGGGTATTAATAATAAAACTACCAACATTTAATTCATTAATATTAGATCTAGTATCTGCGATACCATCGTTTAAACCCAAATTAAAGTCTTTTATGTGATTATTAATTTTATTTTTTAATTTATCCATACTCCAACGTTTTAATCTTAATGAATTACCGACAACTGAAGTTGATGAACATGCCATAGCAGCACTTGCAAACATTGGATGCATTGTAATTCCAAATGGTTTAATTAATAAACCCATCGCAATTGGTAACATAACTATATTATAAATAATAGCCAAGAGAAAATTCATTTTAATTGTATTAAAGGCAGATGATGAAATATCAAAACTAGCATAAACTCCTAATAATCCAATATGTGAATTGGTATTACCAGCTGTATTATCATTTAAGCTTGAAGTCTCAGTATTTTCATTATTTCCGATATTTTCATTACCAGTTGAAGACAACAGAATAATATCCGCTGCACTCATAGCAATATCAGTACCTGAGGAAATTGCAACACCAACATCAGATTGAACTAATGCTGGTGCATCATTTATACCATCACCAACAAATGAAACATTTAAATTTAATTCAGTTTGTAATTTTTTGATATATTCTAATTTTTCATCAGGGGTCGCTTCAGCTAAAACATTATTTAATGGTATACCTAATAAATTAGCAACATGTTTAGAAGTATCAATTAAATCGCCTGTAACCATACCAATTGAATAACCTTGATCAATCAAAGTTTGAATAGTTGATTTTGCATCAAGTTTTAAAGAATCTGATAATTCAACAAATCCGGCATAAATATTATTAACTAAAATATGACATACAGAACTAATTTTATTTTTATTTGAAAAATTTGAGACTAAATCATTAAATTCATCGATATTGGATATTTCAAAATTTTTTAAGAATTTTAAATTACCTAATTTAACATCAATTGATTCTTTTGAATCTAAATTAATACAGTTACATGAAATACCAAGACCTGCATGTGTATCTACAGACGAAAATTCAAAATTAATTCGATCTTCATTTAATAATCTTGAATTACAACCTTTAACGATTGCCTTTGCGATTGGATGTTCACTATTTGATTCAATTGAATGTAATAAAGACCATAAGAATTTTTCATTATCTTTAAATTTATTTAAAAATTCATAATTTGTTAATTCCATTAAACCATTTGTTAAAGTACCAGTTTTATCAAAAATAACACAATTTATTTTACTTGATTTTTCTAAAATTTCACCACCTTTAATTAAAATACCATTTGTTGCACCAACTCCTGTACCAACCATTACAGCAGTTGGAGCTGCTAAACCTAAAGCGCAAGGGCAAGCAACAACAACTACTGAAATTGCAACTTGTAAAATTGTAAAATAAGCAACATGAGTTGGATCTTTTGGATCTAAAAATAATGGTGGTATATTTTCTAATGGGACATTATTAACATAAAAAATCCAAAAAATTAATGAAAATGATGAAAGTAATAAAATAACTGGTACGAATTTTGATGCAATTATATCAGAAAATCTTTGAACTGGAGCATTTGAAATTTGAGCATCTTTAACTAATTTAACAATTTGTTGAAGTTGATTTTTTTCACCTAATTTTGTAACTTTCATAAATAAAGTTGAAGTTAAATTAACAGATCCACCAATTAAATTTGAACCAGCTATTTTCCTAACTGGTAATGATTCACCTGTTAATAAAGATTCATCAATTTCAGATACTCCAAATATACATATACCATCAGAAGGTACTTTTGAACCTGGTAAGATAATAGCAATATCATTTTTTTCTAATAATTCAATGCTAATTTGTTTTTGAATTATTAATGAACTATCAAGTGAGGTAATATTATTTTTTTTAAATTCATCATTTTTATTAATATTAAAAATTTCAGGATTTTCAACTATAATACAAGATGAAGGAGCCAATGACAAAAGTTTTGATAAAGCTGTTGAAGTATTACCTTTTGCTTTACTTTCAACCCATTTACCAATACTAACAAATAATAATAACATTGTTGAAGTATCAAATAATAAACGTGGATATGAATCGATAAAAATTGAATGAATTATACTTGTTAAAGAATAAAAATAAATAATTGAAGTTGAAATACAAATTAAAACATCCATACTACCACTACCGTGACTTAAAGATTTATAACAATTAATATAAAATTTTTTACCTAACCAAAATTGAATATAAGTACCAAATAATAATTGTAATATAACATCCCAATAAATACCACTTGATATTCTGAATTTATTTGATTCCCAATGACAATTATTAATAATAGCTGGTAATGCATGACTTAAAAAGAATATTGGTATACCAGCTTTTAATAAATTAAAGACATTATTTTTCCAATATTTAATTTCTTTAACTTTTGAGAGTAAATCAATTTGAGAAGTTGAATCTAGTTTATTTAAAATAAAAGTATCAAAACCGCAATTATTTATATAATTTATAATTGTTCTAATACCTATTTTATCTGCATCATATTCAATCGTTAATTCTTGAGTTAAAAGACTTATATTTGAATTTATAATTCCAATTAAATTTGAAATTGTATTAATAATTAAATCACAATCGGATTGATTTGATAATCCATAAATTTTTAAATTACTTGTAATTAAATCAATATTTGAATCATTTAAATCATTTGAATCATTATTTATTTCATTAACACTTAAAATTGAAGCGTCAAATCCTAGATCTTCAATATTTTCTTTAATTGAATCTACTGTTAAATTATTATTTTTATTTTTATCGAATATAATAATTGCTTTTTCTGTCATTAAAGAAACTGATACATCATCAATACCATTTAATTTTTGTAATTCATTTGTAATTGAATTAACGCATGAAGTACAAGTCATACCTGAAATCACTAATTCAGCTTTAAATTTGTTATTATCATTTGTAAATTTGTCGGAATTTGAAGATAGTAAATTTGCATCAAAGCCTAAATCTTCGATATTTTCAATTAAATTATTTACATCTATTGAATTATCATGTATAATAGTTGCTTCTTCAGTTAATAATGAAACATTAACATCATGAATACCTTGGATTTTATTTAAACAATTTGTTATTGAGTTAACACAAGAGGAGCAAGTCATACCACCGACTTGAATTATAGTTGTGATTAATTTTTCATTGCTAGTAGAATTATTATTATTATTATTATTAATTGAGGATATTAAATTTCCATCAAAACCTAAATCTTCAATTCTTTCAACTAAATCATTTGGATTAATTGAAGATGAATGATCGATAACTGCTTCTTCAGTTAATAAAGAAACTGAAACATTTTCAACACCATTTATCTTTTTCAATTCGGAAGTTATTGAATTTGAACATGAAGAACATGTCATTCCACCAACTTGAATTTTAGTTGTTACTGACATTTTATTAATATATATATATATATATGTATGTATATATATAATATTTAATAAATGATAAGATGAGCAAATTAATTTTAACCAAGAAATAATAAAAATAAATGTATAGAATTAATAAACAAAATGATAGTAATCAATAAATTTTGATATAATCAAATGGAAGTATAGAATATATATATATATATATATATATTAGCTTTCTGTAGTATCTTATCCTGAATATTAAAAGAAAAAATGGCTAAATTTAGAATAGCTTCTTAAGAAAGAACGAATAGAAGGAGGGGAGAAATGATCAATAAAATGGGGATTTCTTTTCTTTTCAGGAAACGATAATATATTACTAAAGTGGAAAATAGTTTTGATAGTGAATGGAAGAGAATAGAAAGAAAAAGATAAAGACAGAGACAGAGAGAAAGAGAAAGAGACAGAAACAGATATCAAACTGTACAAAATTATCACACACAGTATCAGCAAATGTTACTAATTACTAACAAGTAACGCAACGTTAAATTCAGTGTGAATTTGTCTGTGTCAAAAGAATAAATTTCACGTCTCCTTAGAAAACTCTCGATATCTCCGAACAAAGCGAGAAAAAAAGGGAAAAAAGAAAAAAAAGGTGGCTTGTCAAATTTATCACCACTTCATTGAACGTTTTGGCATCATGAATTGGCGAGAGAGCGAGAAGGCGAGAAGGCGAGAAGGTGCAGGGTCATTAGTTTCCTATTTAGGCAATTTGTTATTTCAATTCATTCTCTAACTATATATATATATATATATATATACATATATATATATTCTTTTTATATATATTATATTCTAATTATCTTTTAACACTCGTATGTAGCTTATTCTCCTTAATAAATGAAATTGCAATCAGTCCAAATATACATGCAATTAATGAAAATATAAATGTAAACCAAACACTAATTGTATATGATTCAATCATTAATGGAATTGCCCATTTTGGTGCATCTTTACTTCTAATAAATTTAGCATCATGTGATGCTAAATTAATTAATTTATTAACTAATTCATTATTAACATCATCAGGTTTATTATTAATTAATTTTTTTTTTAAAAAATATGATAAATTACTTGTAAAAATATATGAAGAGAATGATGTACCTAAAGTTGAACCAATACTTCTAAATGCATATTGAATTGATGTAACAGAACTTTGAAATTCAAATGGAACTGCTGCAATTAGTGAAAGTAATGTAACTGTTAACATTGAAGCATATGCTGAAATTGGTAAAATATTTAATGTAAATTGTTCAAAAATTGTTGGTTCATTACCTGGATAAGTTCTAATTAATAATAAAATTAAACCGAAAACTCCAAATGAATTTATAATAATTGAAAATTTTAAATATTTACCACTCCATTTCATATAATAACCACTTAAAATACTTGAAGCTGATGCTGCAATTATATTTGGAACTAATCTAAGACCAACACCATCAGATTTAATATTTAATGTAGTTGTTAAATAAACTGGATAATAATACATTAAAACATATGAATACATTGTACCAAACCAATTTGCTAATGATGAACCTAAAACAGATCTATTTTTCATTAATTCTAATGGTATAATTGCAAATGAATGATTACATTCAACTTTATATAATAAATATAATCCAAAAATAAATAAAATTATTAATAAAATATAATAAATTTTATTATTAAATGTTGAACTTGTCATTAAAATTAAAATTAATAAATTAAATGCAATTAAAAAAATACCACCAATATCAACTTTTTTAAATTTTTCACTTAATTTAATATTTTCATTACCAATTTCATGTGGTAATAAAGGTAAATTAAAAAATATTATAATTACAAGTAAACATAAAATTCCAATTGGAACTTGACACCAAAATGCCATTCTCCAACCCCAATTTTGTGAAATCCAACCACCACATGTACCACCAACTGCTGAACCTAATGCAAAGAAAATATTACCTAAACCTTGATAAACTCCACGATTTCTTAAAGGAATTAAATCACTTGTAATAATTGAAGTTAAAGAATTTAAACCTGCTGCAAAACCACTTAAAAATCTACCACTTGTAAATGAAACAACAGAATTTGCAGTTGCACATTGTAAACAACCAATTGTAAAAATTGAAATACAAACAATTAATGATGATTTCCTACCAAAAATATCACTTAATTTACCTAATGGTTGAACAATTGAAGTTGAAAATAAATAAGCAGTTGCAATCCATGAAACATATGGCATTGCATTTAAATCAGATGCAATATCTGTCATTAAAGTTGATAAAATAGTTGAATCTAATGATGCTAAAAATACTAATAAATACATTGGAACTAAAAGGCCAAATGTTTGATTCATTGGTAATAAATAACCATCATTTGGATCATTTGATGCAGTATTAACAGTATTTGTTGTAGTTCTTGAAATTGATGTATTTAAATTATTATTATTATTTTCATCATCTTCAATAGTTGAATCATATGTTTCTTCAATAAATTCTTCTGCTACGATACCGGGTAAAGAAGTTGAAGGATCATAAGGTGCATCAGAATAAGATTTTTGAGCTCTAGTTTGTAAAAGTGGTGTTTGATCTGACGGCATCCTTTAATCAATGATTGTAGTGATGGTTATGATTTGTTTATAAAAAAATAGAAGAAAGATTAAAGATCTTACCAAGAATTAAGAAAAGAAAAAGTGATTAGAGTGGTGTTAGAATTTAGCAAAGATTAGAAATCCGATAAAAAACAAACCAATGGAGAGAAAAACCGGCCGAGAATCAACAAAAATTCAAACAGAGCGGTTAATTTCCACAATAAGACAATCTACATTTTGTAATCCGTTTTGATAAGAAAGAGAGATATATATATTTATGTATTTATAAGTTAATATAGTTATTCATATATATATATATATATATATATATACTATATATATACTATTATTTATTCACTGGTATTTCAACTTCAGGAGTTGCAGCTAATGACTGAGATTTTTTCTCTTCCTTACGTTTACGTTTTTTCTCTTCTTCTCTAAGTTTCCTCTCTTTTTCCTCTTGTAAATGCATTTGATTTGTATAATCATCACTCCAATGAATATCTACATTAATTTTAAAATTAAAATTATCAAACCACCATTTATTTAATTTTTTAACATTTGCTGATTGAAATTCAGGTTTTTTCAAAATTATAGAAATTATTTTTGATAAACCAGTTGTTTTTAAAATTGATTTTGATAAATCTGCATTTAATAAAGGTAAAATTAATTCATCTATTGATTTATTTATTTTTTTATAATCGATTGGTTTTTCAACAGATTCTCTAGTTTTAATTTCTTGCTCTTTATTATCATCATTATTATCATTATTTTGATCTTCTAATTTAATTACTATTTTATCATCTAATTGTTTCTTTAATGGGAATATTAAATTTTGTAATTCTAATTTTAAATTATTACACCAATTAGTCATTTCAGTAACTTCACTTGATAAAGCATTAGCTGATGGTATTTCTTTAAAATTAATATTTAAACCTTTTGCCTTTGAAATATCTAAGCCCCAATTTTCATTAATTTCTTCTTCTTCTTGGGATTCTTCTTCAGATTCTTCAATTTCTGAATTTTCTAATTTATTATTACTATTTAATTTTTGATTATCATTTTCTTCATTTGTTGAACTTTCTTCGAAATCTTTATCATTTTCATCATCATCAATTAAAATTAAATTTTCATCAATTGAATCAGGAGTTGAAGATTCAATTAATTTCTTAGATTTTTTATTTGATTTTGAAGAAGTTGATTTTGAAGAAGTTGATTTTGAAGTTTTTATTTTCTTTTTATTTGATTTATTTGAATTTGTTAATTTTCTTTTCTTTTCATTATCAATTTCAGTTTCATTATTATTTTCAACTTCAATATCAGGGGTAACTGGTTTACCCCATGAACCCCATTCTAAGAATTCATCGATTGGTATTTCTTTAACTTTTAAATAAGCTTCAGTTATTCTCTTTTTCCTACCACCTCTTTTTGAACTATTAACTTCATTATTAACTTCATTATTAACTTCATTATTATTAACTTCATTATTATTATTTGATAATTCACCAACGCTAAATAAATAATCATTAACGATTTGTAAATTTAAATTTTTAATATTTGATTTTGTGGTCCAAGAATATTGATCATCATAATAAAATTTAACACAAACATGGTCATTATTATTATTATTATTATTTTGTAAATAGTCAATTAGAAATTTTGAAAATTTTGGAGTTTTTAATTTATCAGGTATTTTATCTAGTGGTACGATAATTGCAGGCCAATCTGGGAACCCTTTAATTTTCGCCAATACCAGTTGTTTTGGTTCTAAAGTACTCATTGTATGTTGTAAATAGTAATCTTCTGCTATTAATATCCTTATATTAATGTATTATATATATATGATTTGTATGATTATATATTGATTTCATGAATACGAAAAAGGGGAAAAATAGGAAATAAATAAAAAAATAAATAAAAAATAAGAAAAACGTGATTACGTCAGCGGGACGATCGACGCTGATGAAAATATGAAAAAAAAAAATAAAAAAAAATAAAAAAAAATAAAAAATAAAAAAAATAAAAAAAAATAATTAAATAAAAAATAAAAAATAATTAAATAATTAAATAATTAAATAATTAAATAATTAAATTTAATTTGTTGTTAACAAATGGCTGCAACAAAACGGAGAAATTTAATTAACTACACTAATTAAGTGGCTATTGACTCCATTTGTGGTGAAAAGTAAACAGTATTTAATTGTTATTAATATACTAATTTGTACACTGTACACGGCATATTGTTATATATTATATAAAATATATAATATATACTGTTTATTTGTTTATTTGTTTATTTATTTGTTTATTTATTTATTTACTTGTTTGTTGTCTATGCTTTTTCTCATTTAAACAACTTTACTTCCTCTTTTTAACTTACTTTCCTTTCCAACTTTCTTTCTCTTCTGAAATTTTAATCTTTATCTTCTTCTTCCCATTTTTTCTTCTCTTCTTCTCTTCTTCTGCTCTTTTTTCTTTCTTATTTCACTTCTTTTTCCTTTTCTTTCTTAGTTAACAATTATCAAATAATAAATATACCTAATAACTAATTCATAATGTTTCCAGCAGGTGTTATTGTTGTCTTCTGTTTACTTTTCGTTATCGGTTGTACCGTTTTCATTCTTTTCATGGTTAAGAAATTCAAACATTAAATTAATTAATTAATTAATAAATTATATTCAATTAAATCAATACCATCTATACTAATCATTAAAAATTATAATTATAATTACAATTACAAAAAAACCTGAAATTAAAATGATATAATTTAATCTTTTTCTTTTCATTTACACTCACTTTATTTAAATAATCTTACTTAATAAATAGTTTATATTTATATACTTAATTAATAATTCTTTATATTTTTTTTATTTATTACTTTCTTACCGATCCTATTATAATCTAATATAATATTTAATATCTAATTTAATATAATATAATCTAATATAATATTTAATATCTAATTTAATATAATATAATATAATATAATATAATATAATATAATATAATATAATATAATATAATATAATATAATATAATACAATATAATATAATATAATATAATATAATATAATATAATATCTATAATTGATAATTGATAATTGATAATATCTAATCTATAATATAATAGTATATGTAATATTATTATTATTATTATTATTATTATTAT
This sequence comes from Pichia ethanolica, assembly GCA_030570435.1. Lineage (NCBI taxonomy): Eukaryota > Fungi > Ascomycota > Pichiomycetes > Pichiales > Pichiaceae > Pichia > Pichia ethanolica. Next base: position 48,332 of record JAJLVP010000259.1, on the reverse strand, counting down.
TATTATTATTATTATTATTATTAATATTATTATTATTATTATTATTATTATGATATAATTACCCGGTTAATAATTATAAAAAAGAAAGATATTGTGGTTATGAGCACTGTTATTTATAATGGAAGTTAATTAATTTTGCATTACACACACGTGACTGGATTTTGGCGCGCGTGCGCGCGTGCGCGCCCGTGTTCCTTCTTGTTCGCTCTTGTTTGCGCTAGCACACGCGAGGCGGCTATTTGTTAAGATAGCGAAGTAAAAGAAAAAGAAAAGAAAAAAAGGAAGAACATCCTTGCACCTTTTCCAATCCCACTTAAAAAGGCAAATTTGTTGATTTTCTCCTGAATTTTTCTCTTGAATTTTTCTCTTGAATTTTCATCGCATGTTTATTTCCTGTTCAATTCCCCTTTTCAACAATTTAATTCCTCATTTCGTCAATCTCATTTTAGTTACCCTTTATAGATATATTCCTTTTCACATTGTATACGTTGATCTGTATCTATTCGTTTTTTTTCCTTTAACATCTACTTCAACTAATTACTATTAAATATATCAAATAATTGATTCTTTATTAATTTAACATAAGGTTATATTGTATGTTTACTAAATTTAAAGTTAACTATTATATTTGATTGTTTACATTGTTTACATTGTTTACATTGTTTATTTTTTTGTTTATTCGTTTATTTGTTTACACTTTCATTTACTAACAATTTATCTATTCATTTAACAGATATCAAATTCAAATCAAATCATGTCTGAAATTCAAGATCCAAAACCTGAACCACAACCTGAACAAATTGTTCAATCAAATCCTCAAAATGATGATTTAGATGATGATGATGATGATTCAAAATCAAATAATAATTCAAATTCAACAAAGAGAGAACGTCGTAAAATTGAAATTAAATTTATTCAAGATAAATCAAGAAGACATATTACTTTCTCAAAACGTAAAGCTGGTATAATGAAAAAAGCTTATGAATTATCAGTTTTAACTGGTACTCAAGTTTTATTATTAGTTGTCTCTGAAACTGGTTTAGTTTATACTTTTACAACTCCAAAACTGCAACCTTTAGTTACAAAAGCTGAAGGTAAAAATTTAATTCAAGCTTGTTTAAATGCAAGTGATGAACAATCTGCTGATGATGATGAATCTCAACAACAACAAGCTCAGGCTCAAGCTCAAGCTCAGGCTCAAGCTCAAGCTCAAGCTCAAGCACAAGCTCAAATGCAACAACAAGCTCAAGCACAAGCTCAAGCACAAGCACAAGCTCAAGCTCAAGCACAAGCCCAAGCACAGGCACAAGCTCAAGCGCAAGCTCAAATGCAACAACAAGCTCAAGCTCATGCTCAAGCTCAAGCACAAGCTCATACACAAGGTTTTCAACAACCACAAGATATTCATTATGCAAATCAACAAGGTTATGCAACAGGCCCAATAAACAATGGTTATATTCCAAATGAACAACCAAATTATAATTATGGTGATAATTCAGGTTATCAATAAATTTAATAAATTAAATTGATGCCATATTATTATTATTATTATTTGTTTTCCTCTCTTTATTAGAATAAATTTATTTTCCCTTCCTTCTTACTTTTTTTTTCATAGTTATTCATTTACATTATCATCATAGTTATTAATTGATAATTAATCAATCAAACAGTCAATCAAACAATCAATTGATCTATATATGTGTTATAATATATTTTATTTGTACATTTGAATTTTCTTCTTTATAATATTAAATTAAAATTAATTTATTATTTTTATTTATATATTTATATCTTTTATATATAATTTAAAATTACATTATCATTAAAAAAATTTTATGCATATTTATTCAAATATAAAATCTGCAATCCATTTTTGTAACTTTAAATTACCATTTAAATCGTTACCATCTTCGTGTAAATTATTATTTCTAATTTTAATATCATTTAAAAATTCTTGATTAATTAAGCCATTTTTAAATTTATTATCAACCATTTCATTTGTTAAATTACTTGAAAATTCAGGATGTCCTTGAAATGTTAATAACTTACCAAATTTATATAATCCTTGAACGGTACAAATTGATGTTTTACCAAATGAATTAATACCTAAATCTTTTAAATATTTTTCATCATTTTCATTAATTTGTACAATATCTCTATGCATTTCAGATATTATAAAATTATTTGGTATTTTTAAATTATTTAAATTTAAAATTTCATCATTTGAAATTTCAACTAAAGTATTACCAATCTCCCAACCTTTCTCATTTGGTAATGTAATTAAATTTAAACATCTTGAAATTATTTGATGACCAAAGCAAATACCTAAAATTTTTAAATTTTCAAATTTTAAAACTGCAGTTTTTAAAAAATTAATTAATAAATTATTAAATTCATTATTTTCATATGAATCTTTACGTGATCCAGTTAAATAAATTAATTGAAATTCATTTAAATTTGGTAAATTTGATTGATTTAAAACATAATTAAATTTAGTAAATTCAATTTCATAATTATTTAATTGATTTTCTTGAAATTTTAAAATTGATGATTTAATTAATTGTTTACCTAAATCTGCAAAATCTTTATTATCTTTAGTTTTAAAATCGTCTAATAAAATAAGTGCAATTTTAAATTTACTTTTATCCATATTATCAAATCCGAAAAAGAATAATAGAAAGAAAGAAAATGTGTTTTGATTAAATTATAATTAAAAATAACTAAATATTAAATTTCGTAATAGTTTCGTTCTCCGATTGGGCTAGCTAGCTGATTATCATATCACATGGTGTGATTGAGTCATCCAATTTAATTCAACAGATTCGAAGAATTTAAAAGCGAGTTGAATTCCCCCCAGTTTTTTTGTCGATCAATCTTCAAATATATTGTATATTGTAAATTTATATTTATATTTATATTTATATTTTCTAATTTAACAACCAAGATATACAATGAATTTAGATTTACCAAAGGATAAAACATTTGATTCGAATGAACAAGAAAATAAAGAAGGATCAGATAAATTAGTTTTTGCACCTGAAACTTATCAATATACATTATTTACATTATCAGAGGATGAATTATTAGAATCACCAATCGATCAATTTAATAAATGGTTTCAAGAATCTTTAAAATCAGATGAACCAATTCCTGAAAGTGTTGTATTTAGTACATGTTCATTACCAAGTGGTAGAATTTCATCAAGATATGTTTTATTAAAAGAACTTGATAAGAGAGGATTTTTAATTTTTTCAAATTGGGATACAAGTAAAAAAGAGAAAGATTTTGAAACTAATAAATATGCAAGTTTAACATTTTTATGGAAGAAATTTCAAAGGCAAGTTAGAGTTGAAGGTATAATTGAAAAATTACCATATAATGAAAGTGAAGAATATTTTAATGTTAGACCAAGAGGTAGTAAAATTGGAGCTTGGGCAAGTCCACAGAGTAAAATTTTGAAAAATAGACAAGAATTAGATGAAATTGTTAAAAATAAAGAAGAAGAATTTAAAGATCTTAAAGATAATGAAATTAAATGTCCACCAAAATGGGGTGGAATTAGAATTGTACCATTAGAGGTTGAATTTTGGCAAGGTAGACAAAGTAGATTACATGATAGATTAAGTTATCGTAGAGATTCAATTGAATCAACAAATTGGGAAATTGTTAGATTAGCTCCTTAATTTGTTTAATTTATTTATTTATTTAATTAATTAATTAATTAATTTATATAATTATATAATTTAGAATTTTGATACAACTTTTGCAAATTCAGAACCTTGAGTGAAAGCAACTTTTAATTCTAATTCACTTGGATTTCTTGAACCATCAGGACCTGCAATTGTACCTGCACCCCATGGAGAACCACCATGAACTTCATTTAAGTTTGTTAATTCACCGAAAACTGGTGCATAACCTAATGGAATATAAATCATACCATGATGAGCTAAAGTTGAAAGGAAATTAACAATTGTCATTTCATTACCAGCACCAGTACCAGTTGAAATGAAAGCACCTGCAGGTTTTTGATATAATTTACCTTGTTGCCATAAACCACCAGTTGAATCAATAAATGATTTCATTTGAGCTGGTAAATTACCAAATCTAGTTGGGAATCCAAATAATATACCATCAGCATTTTCTAAAGTTTCAGGTGTTGCAATTGGATAATCAGGTTTTGGTGGTGCACCCATTTTTGATAAAACTTCATCATTTAAAGTTTCTGGAACTTGATAAATTGTTGCTTTATTACCAGTTGATTCAACACCTTTTTTTACACTTTCTGCAACTGTTGCAACATGGTGGTACATAGAATAAATAACGATTGCGATATTAGCCATTTTGTTAATTAATTGATTGGTTTGTTAATTGATTAAATTAATTAATTAATTAATTAGCTAATTGAAAGAATAAACATCGTCATCTTCAACCAGCTGAAATGAAGAAACCAGTCAACATATTTATATAAGTTGTGGTGAAGTGGCAAAAAGCAAAAAGGGAAAACGAAACGTATGCAGTTTGATTAATAATAATAATATTATTATTATTATAATATAATACAATTATTAATATTACTAAAATTAATAATGCAGCGAAATGTGCCCTTTTTACTAAGCACGGTAATTTTATTACTAATGAAAACAATGCGCAATTTTAAATTGGTTATTAAGCCAAGTGTAAAGCTGAGCCGCTTTGTTGATTGTTTGACAACGTTTGCTGTTTTGTTGTTGCTGTTGTTTTGTTGTTTTGTTGTTGCTGATACACAGACTGGCTGACAAGTAGAGAGGGTTATGAGGAGTATTAAAGATTAGATTAGATTAGATTAGATTAGATTAGATTATAAAGGCTAGATTATATCATTATACAATATTAATTCAATTAATTAAAGAGTTTAGAAAAAAATCTGCTGATTGGGTTCTTCTTCTTAGCTGGTTTACTTGTAGATGCAGCTACACTGGATTTAGCCTCAGCAGCTGGTTTATCAGCCTTAGTAGGTTTCTTGGTAGTAGTAGTAGTAGTAGCCTTTGCTTCAGCCTTTGCTTCAGTCTTAGTATCAGCTTTATTTTTATTTTTACCAGTAATTTTAATTACAGCTGATACAAATTCTGAACCTTGAACAAAAGCAATTTTTAAATCATTTTCAGTTGGTTTTTTAGAACCATCAACACCAGCTAATGTACCTGCACCCCATGGAGAACTACTAATTGCATTATCTAAATTTGTTAATTCACCAAAAACTGGTGCATAACCTAATGGAACATAAATCATACCATGATGTGATAAAGTTGATAATAAACTATAAATTGTTGTCTCTCTACCACCACCTGAACCAGTTGAAATGAAAGCACCTGCAGGTTTTTGATATAATTTACCCTCTTGCCATAAACCACCAGTTGAATCAATAAATGATTTTAATTGACCTGGTAAATTACCATATCTAGTTGGGAATCCAAATAATATACCATCTGCTTCATATAAAACTTCTGGTGTTGCAATTGGATAATCAGGTTTTGATGGTGCACCCATTTTTGATAAAACTTCATCATTTAAAGTTTCTGGAACTTGATAAATTGTTGCTTTATTACCAGTTGATTCAATACCTTTTTTAACACTCTCTGCAAGTGTTGCAACATGGTGATACATAGAATAGATGACAATTGCAATATGAACCATTTTTTTTTAATCTCTAATTTGTTAAAGAATTGGACTGTAATTAATAATAATAATAATAATAATTTCAATAAAAGCAAATAAATGAATTTAACAGTTTTAACAGTTTTGATCAAAAGAATGGAAAATCCAAAATATTTAAATCTTTGAAATCTTAAAACGGCTGTGCATAAACATATGGCGCAAAAAGCAAAACGCTGCAAATTTCTTTATAATTAGAAATTAATATATGCAAATTGAGTTGTTAGTTCTTAGTCAGCAATTAATAATTAATAATTAATAATCTAATTAATAACTATATTACTACATTACTACCTCTTTGATAAGAGTGTTTTATTTTTGGCTTTTTTCACTTTGCAGTATTTCAAACAAAATTTATCAATTTTTAAACCTTTTGTATTCAATGGATTTATAAAAGGTTGTATTTCATTTAATTCCCATTGATTTTTCAAATTAAATAATTTATCAAATCTTTCCTTTGGATTTTTGAAAATTGATAATTCATCAATTGATAAATAATTAATTTGTAATTGATTATTTTCTAATTTTTTAATATAACTAAAACCATTTAAAATTTCATTTATTTCAAAATTTGGTAAATAATTATTTGGTAAATTAAGTCTAATTTGAATTAGTAAATCATCTAATAAAATTGAATTTTCTTTAACTAAAATTGTTAATGTTAAAAATTTAATTATTTTATTATTATTTAATTGATAATTAAATTTATTAAATAATGTATAATTTAAGAATTGATCATTAATTTCTTTAATTTCTTCAATTTTTTCAATTTCTTTAATTATTAAATATTTAAATAATACATTAATTAAAATTCTAATTATTAAATGATTGTTTTTAAAAGTTTTTGAATTTAAATTAAATTTATCAATTATTATAGATTGTAATGTAAATATTAAATCAATTAATTGATTATTTGTAATTAATGATTGATTATTTTCAATATTTAAATTTGATAAGATTAAATTTAAAATAATTAATTCTAAATTATTATTTATTTTAACAAAAGAATTAAAATTTGGGATTAAACCATGTTCATTTAATAAATAGTCAAATTGTTTAATTGAAATTGGTAAATTTTCAAATAACTTTTTACTTGATTTAAAGATTAAATTTAATTGATTAATTGTCAAACAATCAATATCATTAATATCATTATTATTAATAATAATATTATTATTATTAGATAAATCATTAAATGAATTCAAATTTAAAATTTTAAAATCTTTTAAATTAAATTTGATATTTTCCTTTAAATAATCTAAATTTTTCTTTTCAATTAATAAATAATTTGTAAAATTAAAATAATTATTTGAGTCTTTTAATAACATTATAAAATTTGAATGATTTTGTTGTCTAATTTTATAAGTTGATTCGAATGTCGTTAAATAAGGTGTTGAGAATTCCGTTGATGATTTGAATTGAAATGTTTTATTTAAATTATATTTAATTAGTAATTTTTCATCAAATTCATTTATAATTTTATTATCATTATTTTTCAATTCATTTAAAAGATCATCTGAAAGTTGAATTAAATGATATGATGAGTTATTTAGTTTTGAGTTGGGATTTAATTTCGAGTATAAGTCCATTTCTTGTTGTAATATTGGTATTTTATTTAATTTTAATGTCTATTTAATGACTTGTATTAATATTTACATATAAATAAGTTATTTATATAAAACCTATATATTATATATGTTATATATTTTAAAGTTGATGATGAAAAACGCGTTTTAAATGAACTTTTTTTTTCTTTTTTTTTTCAAATAATATTCGCGTTTTAAGCTTTTCTTGATTTTTTCAATTTTGAATCATCATTATTAGAATTTGAAATTGAATCATCTTTTTTAATTGGTTTTGAATTATCTTTCTTTAAATAGACAGAGATATAGAATGAGATGAATAAGAACAGATAAGAAGTGATGATGACATAACCATAGAAAGCAGCATCTTGAGTACCATAACAATCACCTAAATGAGGTAAGATTCCATCAAAATATTTATTTGCATAAAAAGTATAAGTACAAGTATAAATAAAGCAAATATCAATTAAAAATTGAACAATTTGAAAAGTTGTAACCCATTGTTTCCACCAAACTTTAATACCACAAGATGATAAGAAATAATAAAAATACATCATAACATGAACTGATAAATTTAATGAAATTACAACCCATTCAACTGAAGTATGACCAACAATTTGAGTATAACATAATAAAGCAGTTGCACCATGATGATAAGTATGTAAAAATAATAATTTCTTTCTTCTTAAAACTAAAAATACAGTATCAAATAATTCAATAAATTTAGTTAAATAATTTAAATAATAAAGGCAAACTAATTTTTTTGTAAATGAATTTGGTGAACAAACTGAATATAATAAACCATTATAATACCAAATTGGGAAAATTTGTTCAATCATTAATAAAACTAAAATTAAAGAAATTGAAGTTAAAAAGAAATTATGAATTTGAAATAATTTATTTAATTTAATTGGATTTAAATTAAATTTATTCATTAAAAATTGACCACCGAATATTATAATATAATAAAAAATTATAATTAAAATTGCATGTGGGAAATTTGCTAAAGTTGTCTTATTTGGTATAAATTCGAAATCATTTGCTTCATAACCAATAATTAATTTAAAGAAATGATTAAAAATTGGCCATAATTGTAAACCGAATGGATAAGATGGTGAAGGATTTGACCAAATGATATAATCTGGTAATTGCATGATTGTTTGGGGGTATTAATGAAAGAGAAGGGGAGAGTAAATAAAGTGAATAAAAATAAATAAAAGTGAATAAAGTAAGCAAGGTATATAAGGTAAACAAAAGAAAAGACAGGATAAAAGAAAACAACGAGGAAATATTTTATTTTTTGCTGTTTTTGCTGTTTTTGTTGTTTTGTTGTTGTTTTGTTGTTTTGCTGTTGTTTTGTTGTTGGGAAGTAAAAAAAAATAAATGAAAAATTGAGGCAATGCAAGGATGTTTTGTGCATGCAGTATATATTTACACGTGACAGCCGTTTTCACATGCAATGTGGGTGTCACGTGACAGCAGTTTTAATATATTAAAATTAATTAATAAGCGGCTAATATTAAATAATCACAAATTCATCCCTCTTTTTCCTTTGTTCACACTTCACACTTCACACCCCCCAGGCTGTTAAAACGCTGTTTAAAGTTAGCGATTAAATTAAAAATTATTGGCTCATCCCGCTCGCAGTGAAGAAAAAAAAAAAAAAAAAAAAGAAGAAACATCGGCCGGTGACAGCCGGCTAATTAATAATATATTGCTATATTGCTATATTGCTTATATTATATATTATTAATCAAATCAGCAGGAATCCGTGAGAGGATATTAAAATTTTATTATGTAGCCTCTCTAGCCACGCAAGGAGTACAGAACGTAACCACCGTGCACTGTTCATCGTGCACTGTATACATTGATTAATTACGCGGCGATAATTATTTTATTTTATTTTATTTTATTTTATTTTATTCTAGTTTAGTTCCCTTTCAAAAAAAAAAAATTAAATTTTCAGTTTGAAATCCCGAACTGTTTTGGTGCGTATCATATGTAAACATACAGAAATCTTACAATAAAAACAATAAAATAAATAAAATACAGACATGCTCATCCGGTTTGAGCCGGTCTGGCTATGCGATTATTTCAATTAAATCACTCGGCTATAGCAATTTAGACTATTTCACACTGTGTTTGATTGTTTTAACGTCTTCGGATCATCTTGACACTAATAAATTGAGTATATTTATTTATTTATTTATTTATTTATTATCAGTCAATTGATCTCGTTTCTTAACATTTTAACATTTTCTATTTGATTGTTGATTGTTGTTTTAAATATTCATTTCGTTCCCTTTTTTTTATTTACATTATATTATATTAACTCCCCTATTTCCTATTTCCTATTTCCTTGGTATCTCCCTTTTGCTATTATTATATTATTATTATATTATTATTATAATTGACAAAGTATTAATATTAATAACATATCAATACTTAATGTCTTTAACTTCAACAACTCCTTCTACTTCTTATTTACCTATAAATCATTTCATTTCAACAAATAATAATATCAATAATAATATCAATAATAATATCAATAATAATAATATGAATCATTTAAATATTAATCAATTAAATAATATAAATAATTTAAATAATTTAAATAATTTAAATAATTTAAATAATTTAAATCAATTTAATATAAATCCTTTAAATTCAATTAATTTACCAGTTAATTCTGTTAATCCTTTAAATTCTGTTAATATTAATAATAATATTAATAATAATAACAATTTATCAAATTCAAATTCAAATTCAAATTCTCCAAAAAATTTAAATTTAAATTTACCTTCAATTTTACCACCTTTAAATAAATCAAATTCAACTCCAAATATTAATTCAAATAATAATATTAATAATATTAATATTAATAATAATCAATCAAATAATCAATCTCAATCAAATAATTATCATGATTCAGGTAAATTAATTGATGAAATACCTTTATCAAATGCTGTTAATTTAAATGTAAATTTAAATTTAAATAATAATAATACTAATAATAATAATAATAATAATAATAATAATAATAATAATAATAATAATATTAAAGAAAATAATTCATTAAATCATCAATTACATCATCAATTACAATCTCAAAATTTAGTTATGTTACCACCTTTAGCAACTCCTTTCTTATATTCTTTATCAAATTCAATTTCAAATAATCAATCAGATTTAAAAAATGATTTAAAATCTAATAATAATAATAATAATAATAATAATAATAATAATAATAATAATAATAATGTTAATAATAATATCAATATTAACACATCAAATTCAAATTTGCCGCCTTTATTTAAATTATCACATGATTCAAATAATATTAATAATAATATTAGCTATAATACTAATATTAATAATAATAATAATAATAATAATAACTTTAACTCTTTCAATAATTATTCAACTTATAACTCATTAAATCATAATTATGATTCTCCTTTAAATTTTAATTCTATTCAAAATAATCATTTTATTAGTCCTTTAGATAATAATAATAATAATAATAATAATAATAATAATAATAATAATAATAATAAAAGAAATTCATCAGTTGCAAATTTAGATAATAATAATAATAATATAACTAATAATCCAAATAAAAGGTCTAATTCTTCATTATCAATTTCAAACTCATCTTCTACATTATCAAATTCAAATTTAAATTCAACAGTAATATCAACTGCAACTTCAACATCATCAACAACAACAGCAACAACATCAACTTCAACAACAAAATCTACAACTCATCAACCAAGAAAGAAAAGAGAATGTCCAATTTGTCATAATTTTTTCTCAAATTTAACAACTCATAAAACAATTCATAATAAAGATTCAAAACCTTTTATTTGTTCAACTTGTAATAGAGCTTTTAAAAGATTAAATGATTTAATTAGGCATGAAAAATGTCATTTATCACAATTAGGTGAATGGGAATTTCAATGCCCATATCATCCAGGTACTGATTTATTAAGATCAAATAGAGGTGAAATTTGTCATCATACAGGATTTTTCACTAGATGTGATACTTATAAAAATCATTTAAAGGCAATTCATTTTAGATATCCACCTAATACTTTAAAATCTGAAAGGTTAAAAGTTAGTGGTCATTGTAGAGAATGTGGTTCATATTTTGATAATGTTCAAGAATGGTTAACAAAACATATTGAAACTAATCAATGTCCAAAAATGATTAATCCAAGTGAAAGAAAAAGGAGATAATGATTTTAATAAAAAGTTTAAATGTTGTTGTTTGAATTTTACACTCAAAAAAATTTGGTTATTGTATTTTTTATAGACTTGAGTAGTAAAATTTTAATTTATTCATCCATTCGATTCAATTCAGTTCAGTTCTTTATATTCTTTATTCATATATTTCGTATACATTTATGGCTTTCTCTATATACTCTTATACACTTTTTAATGATAAATACCATTATTGCATGTAAAAAAACACAATTTGTAAAGTAATTATTATTTGCTGAGCCTTGTAAATTATCCCCTTTATTTTTTATTGCGCAGGCTTCGCCTCCTGAGCTGAGCATCGAGCTATTTTATATTTGTTGTATATTGGTTAACTTAATTTCATTCATTCATTCATTCATCTATTCATTCATTCATCTATTCATTCATTCATTCATCTATTCATTCATTCATTCATCTATTCATTCATTCATTCATCTATTCATTCATTCATCTGTACCATCTACTCAAACCAACCATGTTTGCCAAAATTGCTATTGCACTCCTTTCAATTGTTTGCTTGCCATCTTATAAATACTTACCAGGTAGTTACACAATTAGATTTTTCTGGATTGTTTTAAAATGGCTTTATTTAGAGAAACCTGATAAAAATTTGAAAAAATCACCATTTAATGAATTAACTAGATATTCTAAATGTTCATTATTAGAATGTGATTTATTCGGATTTCACAAAAATAATGTAACTTATTTTACAGAATTAGATTTATGTAGGACGGAATGTACTTTAATTGCATTAATTAACTATTTCCAAAATTCAGTTAAAAATGGTAAAAAATTCGCATTTGTACCATTAGCAAGTATTACAAATCATTTCTTAAAAGAGATTAAACCATTTCAAAATTATCAAATGCATACAAAAATCGTAGGTTGGGGTAATAAATGGGTTTGGTTAATTACAGTTTTCACAGTTGATGAAAAAATTAAAAAAATTGATAATGAAATTAATAATTCAAATCATTTATTACCTGAATCTATACCACCTTTATACCTTTATAATAATGGAAATGAAAATAAATCTGGTAAAAGAATTTGTTGTATTTCATTAGGTAAATTAGTATTTAAAGAAGGCAGGAAAACTTTAAAACCTTGGGATGTTGTTCAATTGGCTGGTAATGAAAATATTAAATTAAATCAATTGGCTAATTCAAATGAAGAACAAGTTGTTGCAAATACAAATAATGCAATGGAATTATTGAAAATCTATGAAAATTGTTAATTAATTAAACAAATATTTTAATTAATTTATATTTACTATGCGCAAAAATGGAAAATTCAACAAGTTAAATTAATTTTAAATTTATTTTAATTTTAACACTCGAAGTTTTTTTTAAATATAGAATAATTATGTCTTGTTAATTTGTTTACTTAATTACATTTTCTTTTCTCTTTTTTTTATATTTATATATTATATTCTCCCTCTTTATATAATAACCATGGCATATTCAAATCCAGCATTTGCAGCTCTTGGTATTAAAAAGCTTAAATTACCTTCAAGAAATTGGTTAATTTTTTGGACTTTTGTAGGTACATTCGGTGGTGGAATTATTTATGATAAATGGAAACAACGTCAATTAAGGGATGAATATATGAAAAAATATGAGAATAAAATTTCAAATTTCCCAATTGATGAAACTCCAAGAAAATTAAGAATTTATATATCACCACCACCAAATGATTATCTTGATGAAAGTTTAAAATATTATCGTAGATTTGTTAAACCAATTATTAATGCATCAGGTTTAGATTTCGAAATTATTACAATGGAAAGACAAGGTGATATAAGGTATAAAGTTGCTGAAGAAATTAGAAATTTACGTAAGAAAAAAGCAGGTTTATTAACAAATGAAAATAATGGTGATGATGATAATAATAATGAAAATAATAATTCTAATAATAAGATATTTAAACAACCAAATAATCCAATTTTCCAATCATTTAAAACTGATAATGAATCAAATATTGATAATAGTAAAGAAGAAATTAAATCGGTAAAAGATCTTTATAAGCCAATGGATGTTTTAGGTGTTGAGAAATTATTTGGTGATTTTCAAGAAAGAGCAGATAATGTTAAAAGTGAAGATTCATTAGTTAAAAATGTTAGAGATGCAGGTGGTATTATATGTATTGGACGTGGTGCATTTAAAGAATATATTAATGGTGTTCATGAAGGTTTATTAGGTCCATTAGAAGCGCCAGTTATTGAAAAAGAAGAAGAATTAATTAGTGATAAAATTGAAGTTGATAAAACTCCTGAAGAATTAGAAAAGGAAAGATTAGAGAAAGAAAAGGAAAAGGAAGAGGATGAAAAATATGCACCAGCTGCATTTATTTATGCCAAAGATTATAAAAATTGTGAAATTTTACCTGAATTTGGACTTGATAAAATTGATTTTAATAATGATATTGAAGTTTCAAAAGTTTTAAATTCTTTAAGGGATGAAAATAATAATATACCATATTTTTTCGTTCAACCAATTTTAGAATTAAGAAATTATAATATTGCAGGATTTACAAAACAACCTGAAAGAATGTGGAGATTTTATCATAAAAGAGATCAATTAATTGAATATAATGAAAAAATATTAAATTTAATTAATAAAAAATGGTGTTCATTTACCAAGAAAAATTTAGATGATGGAGTTTTAGAGGAGAATGATTGGCCATCAAGTTGGCTTAAAATTGCTAAAAAGAATAATAGTGAATGGGTTAGAGAATTTGATGGTGATGATAGAGTTATGAAATTATTAGCATCATATAATTGTGAATGTGATAATAATAGTAATAATAAAGAAGATAATAATGATAAATAATTTAGTTATAAGATATTTACATGTATATAGTTTTATTTAAAATTTTATAGTTTAACTTAATTTAATTTAATTTAATTTACTTTTAGATATATATATAAAAGGATAACTAATTATTAGCTTCAGTTAAAGCACGTATAACAGCTGGTCTACGCATCATTCTTTTCGTCCATTTATAAACTTCAGGAAATTCAGCTTTTAAATCAATTCCAATTCTATCAACAACATAATTCCAAGGTACAAAACATAAATCTGCAATTGTACAACGATCACCAACTAACCAAACAGGAGAATCGAAATATCTTGATTGACTTAAAGGTGTTAAACCTGAAGAATAAGATTCTGCATTTTCTGAATCTAATTCCATAATTAAAGCTTCTCTACGTTCACTTAATGCCATTTCTAAAACTCCATAAACTCTTCTAACTTCATCAGTATATCTATCAATTGCAGATGGTAAATTAATTGAATGAAAATAACGGAAATGTAAAGCTTGACCAATCATTGGAGCATGACCTGAAGTTTGAAAGAATAACCATGATAAAATTTGTGATTGTTCAATTAAATTATTTGACCAAATTTGTGGACAAATATTATTATCTTCTTTACATTTTTTATTAACTAAATAAACTATTATTGAACCTGATTCCCATAATGAAACGCTATTATTAGATATTTGATTTTTATCTTTAATTTGATTTAGATTATTATTTAATTTATTATGCACACTTATATTATTATTATTACTATTATTTCCATTATTTCCATTGATATTATTATTATTATTATTCCCATTATTATTCCTATTATTATTCCCATTATTATTACTATTAATATTACTATTAATATTATTACTACCATTAGTATTTATTAAATTTGAAATATTATGATCTATTAAAGCGGGCACTCTACCATTTGGATTTAATTGTAAGAATTGTGGTAATCTATGATCATTTTTATTAAAATCTAAATGAATTGTATTATAATTATAATTTAATTCAGATAAAATAATTGCTATTTTAAAACCATTAGGGGCAGATCTATGAGTTATTAATGAGAATCCATCATTTGGGAATGGATTATTAAAAAATTCTCTTAATTCTGATGTAACTTCATTAAATTGATTATGATTTTGATATTGTAAATGTTGTTGTTGTTGTTGTTGTTGTAAATCAGGATTTGAAATAAAATTTCCTTGATTATCTATATGATGATCAGATGATGATATATGAATATTCCTTAAACCTGCTGATAAATTAGAAATATTATTATTTATATGATTATTCGGATTAACATTTATATTGTTATTTATATTATTAATATTATTATTATTATCATTTATATTATTTATATTGTTAATATTATTGTTAATCATAAATAGGGTATATCAAAGTTGCTGAGTGATAGATTGTAGAAATATAATCAGAAAAGAGAAACAGAGAAATAAAGAAATAGAAATAGAGAAATAGAGAAATAGAAATAAAAGAAAGAGATATATAGATATGTTAATATAACCAACTGTGGTAGTTAAGTTCACAAATTGAGCATGAAATAAGGAAAGCAAGCAAAATGTGTCAAACTCGTTAAATCTGAAACCACAATACCAGAGACACCAAGAGGGCCAAAACGTCAAAGGCGAAAAGAAAAGTCAAGTTTTCAAGTTTTCAAGTTTTCAAGTTTTCAAGTTTTCAGGTTTTCAAATTTTCAGATTTCGGCACGTTTTCCACACAAATTTTTAATTTAATTTTGATTTTAATTGGGGGGGAGGAGTATTTAACTGGATCAGCCACATATATTATATATATATTTTTAATTATATATATATCACGTGAATGCGTTGTTTGTGGCTGTGCACAAAGTTGCTTTTCCTCAGTGCACGGGTGTGCATGTGTGTCTTATCACGTGATCCTGCTGTGTTTTTTGGTGTAAAGATGTTTATATTTTTTTTATTTTTTTTATTTCACACATAAATAAATAAATAAATAAATAAATAAATAAATAAATAAATAAATAAACACTTCAACGTAACATTAATATCAATTTATACCTTTATTATACCTTTATTATACCTTTATTATACCCGTTTCATTTATTTATCATCATCTTATATTCATCCACTAAAGATGATGTCCATACCTTCGATAATAAAACAGGTGATCTCATCTTATCAATCCGCTAAACAATCAAATAATGAATTAACAGAATTGAAAACTTCATTTAATCCATTAGAAAATTTTAAAAATTTACCAAATAATATAAAAAATGCAAAATTAACAACAATCTTTTATTATGTTTTATTATCAATAGTTTTCACATTTTCAATTATAATTATGAAAGTTTCAATTTTAATTAAATTCTTAATAATTTTAATCTTAATTTATATAAATTTTGCACCAATTTTTTCACAATTTTTCTCAAATGGTTTACCAATTTTAGGTTGGGTTTTCTTATTCTTTAATTCAAAATTTATACCTTTATCAATGAAAAGACCAATTTCTGTTAAAGTTTTACCAATTTTAGAAACAATCTTTTATGGTGATAATTTATCAGAAATTTTAGCTTCAAAGACAAATACTTTCCTTGATATTTTATCTTGGTTACCTTATGGTTTAATTCATTTCGGTTTACCATTTATTGTAGCTTTTTTAATATTTATATTTGCACCACCTAAAACTTTACCTCAATTTTGTTGGTCTTTCGGTTTTATGAATTTATCAGGTGTAATTGTTCAAAATATAATCTTCTCTTGTGCTCCACCTTGGTATAAAGTTTTACATGGTTTAGAAAAGGCAAATTATTCAATGAAAGGTTCACCAGGTGGTTTAGGTAGAATTGATAATTTAGTAGGTTTTGATATGTATACTTCAGGTTTTACAAATTCACCTTTAATTTTCGGTGCAATGCCATCATTACATTCAGGTTGTTCAACAATGGATGCTTTATGGTTAATTTATTTATTACCAAAATTTGCTCCAATTTGGATTATTTATGTTATTTGGTTATGGTTTTCAACAATGTATTTAACTCATCATTATTTTATTGATGTAGTTGCAGGTTCATGTTTAGCTGTTTTCTTCTTCTCTTGCGTTAAATGGAGAGGTAAATTACCAATTAAAGATAAATTTTGTAGATGGAATTATGATTCAATTAATTTTCATAATATTTGGATTGAAGATCCACTTAAATCATCAGATAATTTATTTAATGATTTAAATGATTTCGATAATCAATTAAATTCACCTTATGATTTAGAAAATCAAATTCCTTTAAATGATTTATCAAATTCTTCAATTTCAAATAATATTATAAATTCAAATAATAAATCAACTAAAAAAGATTCTTTAATTAATGATCCTTCTACTTTAAATTCAAATAATAAAATTAATAATATTTCAAAAAATAATAATAATATAAATAATAATATTAACAATAATTTAAATAATAGTAAAAATAAAAAATCAGATGTTGAATCAAGCTTAAATAATGAAAATCCTGATGGATTAGATTACTTTGAATCAGATGATGAAATTGCTGAAGCTAATGATATAGAAAAATCTTTTAATCAAACAAAGAAAACAAAACCTAAATTCTTCAAAGAATCATTTGAAGTTACTTTAAATTCAATACCTTCAAACTCTCGTGATTCTGAATATGCAAATTCAAAACCAACTAATTAGTTAGCTTCTTAGTTAGCTTCAATAAAATACAATTCAATATCAAAAACTTCCCCTTCATTTCGTAATTACTTACTTTTCTAAAAAAAACTTTAATTTCAAATAAATAATCATACTTCTTTATTTCTTTGTATTTCAATTTGTTTCCTCTAGATGTTAAATGTTTAATAATAATGTTTGTTTCTAACGTTCCATTATCATTATTGTTTTATTTTATAAATTGTCAATATGTATACACTATATATATGTTTATATAACTAATTCTTTAGTATTATTATTATTCTTATTATTATGATTGTTCCTGTGATTGTTTTCTTTGCCTCTACCTCTACCTCTACTACTACCTCTGCCTCTACTACCACCCCTATTATTATGACCTCGGTTATTATTACCTCTACTATTACTCTTTTTACCACCTCTATGATTCTTACTTCCTCTATCAGAATTAGTATTCGTATCTGATGAAGCACTCTCTTTCATAGATTTTTGAACTCTCTCACTTTCTTCCTTCCACCATGTCTCAAACTCTTCTTCAGCCCTAATTTCCTCAAATGTTTTAGGTATTTCATTAATATTACTCATATATGATGAATTTAAAGTTGAATATGGTCCTGTCACATTCTTCAATGAGGTTTCCTCAACTAAATTATTTTTCGCTTTAGTAGATTTACTGTTCTTCAGTTCTTCTAATGATGGGAAATTAACAGTATTTAATTTGTTAGGTGCAAGTAACGTAGCAGTATTGAGTTCAGCTGTAACAATTGAATTAGATGATCCTTGAATCAATGATGATGATGATAATAATGGTGATGATTGATTATTATCAATTACAGTAGGTGTATTGATACCCCATGCATTTTTAGGCATCCAAGGAGATTTACCCTTATCAACATTATTATTTTCAATATTTTTTATTTTGTTTTCCTTTTCAGCCTTTTCATTTGCTTCACGTTCACGTTGTTTACGTTCTTTTTGAGAAATACGTAGAGGTGCCGTTATCTTACTTTTAATTTTCATTTCTGTTTTGGTATTACTTTTCGATTGTGTTAAGATTTCATCTAGAGATGAACCAGTAGTTAAGTTATCAGTTGAAGCAGTAGAACTCAATGGTCCCTTAGAGATAATTTTCCATGTCTCAGTTTTATTATTGATAGTACCATTACTATCTCTTCTATTAATTTCAATTAAAGGCTTACTTAATAAAGTGCTTGAATAAGAACGATTGTTAGTATTATTACTATTATTATTAGCTGAAAATGTTGATGACGATTTTCTTCTACCCTTGTGAACAATAGTAAATCCATCATTATCATCGTTATCCAAATCATCTGAAATTGCACTTTCATTTGATAATGATCTAGATGCTAAATCTGCAATAATTTCCTGCTGCTGTAAAATACTTGAGTTTGATCTATTCATTTTTGCAACATTTGATTTTCTTCTAGTCATAGCATTACATAAAAATGAATCATCAATATTTAAAATACCATGTTCGTCCCATAACAAAGGATGTAAATAATATTTATTAATTTCATCGATATTATTAACAAAATTGTAGGTATTAAGATCAGTTGTAACAAATTCTTTATCGATTTTTCTATCAGGAATATAAATTTCGATTAACTCATGGAGCTTTTTATCAAGCTCATTGGCACAATCTTCACCAATTATATTTAAATTTAATCTTGGATCATTATAGCATAAAAATAAATTATTAAATATAAACCATGAACAATTTGCAAATAATTGTTTTGAACCAGATATAAAAGCATGTTGTAATAAAATATCATAATTATTAAAATTAATACTATCTTTAACTGCCAATTCACACAATTCTCTTAAATTCGGTAATAGCAATTCATTTGAAAAATATAATACTTCAAAAACAATATTAATAAAATCTTCACAAGATTTTTGTTTCTCAATTTCTAAACTATTACTTAACATAAATTTATTTGATTTTCTCTTGGATCTAAATGATTTCTTTTCATTAATTTCTATTAATGAATTCTCTACTAATTCTTTGATTGTTTTAAAAAATAAGCCATCATTATAATAACCAGCTAAATAATTCATAACTAAATTCCATGTATATTTTGATATATGAGTGAAATCAATAATATCAGATTTTAACCAATAATTTGAAAAGTATTGTCTAAAATAATCACATCTAGAAGATAATAAATATCTATATGTTCTAACTTCACCATCATTTAATTTAACTGTAATATCACCTTCATTATCATTTAAAAATGTTTTTTGTAAGGAATTTGTTAAATTTTGAAGAGGAAAAGTATACATCAGTCTATCCCAACCTGTTTTAACAGATAATGTATTTTCATCTGATTTCCAAATATCAAATTTTTCATTTGTATATAACATGTGTAAGAATAAGGCAAAACTTCTAATATCTAAATCTCCAATTATTAAACCATTAGATTCATTAAATTCAAAAATTAAATCTTTTCTTTCCAACTTATATGTGGAGTCTTTAATTCCTAAACGATTAAAAATAAAGTTTTTATGAACAAAATAATTTGCCTTTACTCCTGTCTTGGTATTTTCTACTTCAATTTCATAGTCATAAAAATTATTAAATTTTTTGTCAATTTTTGGGATATACCCTTCTAAACTATTTTTTGACTTCATGATAATATTGAAAAAAGATTCTGAACTAAAATATGGGAAATGAAAAATATCTTGATTACTTTTAAATTCTAATGGTTTGATATTTTTTGAGAAAATAATATCTAATTTTTTATCTGTAAAATTATCATTGAAGTTTTCATCATCATCATCATTACCATAATAATAGTCTTTATTATGAATTTTTGAATTAAATTTATTTTTATCTAATAAGAAATCTATATCATAATTTTTTCCATCTAATGTTTGATCCAAATTTAAGAAATCATATAAAGGTGATAATCTTGCAAAATCTAGTAAAAGTTTAGATTTTGAAATTTCATGATTTAATAAATTATCTTCTTGTCTTAGTAGAATGACCTTATAAGGATTATCATCAGTAGAATTAAAATTATCAATAACAGGGAATCCGAAACCAATTGAAACGCTAGTTATTTTAGATATATCATTTATTCTAGTCCACTTTGTCTTTGTCCTTTTAAAAGCTTCACCACTTTCAGTACATAATACAGCACCAACTCCATTAAAATTATTATTAGTAGTAGAATTAATATCAATTGGAGGAATTGATACATCAATTGCTTTCATTTCTGATCTTGAAGGATTCCAAATTAAATTAAATTTTATAGAATTTTTAAAAGAATCTTTAGAAGTTGAAAATTTTGGAAACGTAAAAGTATAAATTTCACCTGATTCTAAGAGTATGAGTAAAAAATAATTTGAATTTAAATTACTAGACTTATAATTATCTGAATTATCAGTTAAAAGTGGTGAAACTAATTTAGTTATTTTCTTTGGCATACTTAAAATTCTTGGTTTAAATTTATTCCAAGATTCTTCTAAATCTTTATTAAATGGTAAATTAATTTTAATATGTAAACCTGCAATATAAATATGAATTAAACTTGATTTTGTAACAACTAATGTTGCTAAATCTAAAGCTAAAACTTGATGAATTGGATCATCTTCGTATTTCCAATTGAAATGAGCTGTTGAAGATATAGATGATAAAGAAGAAGAAGATGATGATGATGATGATGATAATGATTGATTATCTTTTTCAATTGTTGCATTTATTAATGGGCCAAATTGACCTAAATTCAAACCATGGATATGTAAAGTAGATTTTGAATATATAATTGTATGATTATTTGAAGCAGTAACACCTACTAAATTTAAAGAATTTGAGTTATTATTATTATCATTATCATTAAAAGAATTTAAAGATGATAAAGCATTAAAATTATTTATTGATAAAGATGTTGAATTTGAAGTAGTACTTATTGATGAAATTGATGATTGTTTACTTTTCACTGATAATGATAAAGGTATTAATGAATTAAAATCTTTTGAATATAATGATGATGATTGAGGTAAAAGAATAGAAGAAGAAGAATGAGGAGGAGTAGTTGATAATGATGATGATAAAGATAAAGTTGAAGAAGATGATATAGAATTTGATAATAATGGAATTGATTGATTTAATTGTTGATATAAATTTAATCTTTTAATATTAGTACCAAAAGCGTAAGCTTTATTTAAAGAAGTTAAAATAACTGTATGACCTGGAGTTAAAGTTATATCAATTACTTTTTCACCATTTTTTAATAAATCATCAAAGAATTTAATTCTACAAAATGAAGAATTTAATAAAGTTGGTTGAGGATTTGATAAATATAAATTACCAGATGAAGTTAAAAATGCAGAATGAGTTGAACAAGAACAAAATTTTATAATTTTAATTGGAATTAAAGGATTAATTGAATTTGGTGGGAATAAACAATCATTTAAATTTAAATTTAAAAAATTTCCATTTGATAAAGATAATAAAAGTGAAGAAGAATTTGAAATTTTATTAATTGAATTATTAATTGAATTATTAGATAATTTATCAAATTTATAATTACCATTTAAATCAATTGAATAAATATTTTTTATTGAATTTTTAAAATTTAAATTAAAATTTTGTAATAAATCAAAAGGAGTTAAATTATTTTTATCTTTTTGTTTTAATAATTTATTTAAAATTGGAGTATTAAAATTTAAAATTATTTTAGTGAATGAAAAATTAAAAAAATTAATTGCAAAATGTAAAACATTCCAATTATTTTCAATATCTTGGGTTAATAAATAATGATGATTATTTGATTTTTTAATAAATTTTAATAATTTAATTAAATTTGGTATATCATTTGAAATTGCTAAGAAATGTAATAATGATCTACCTAATATATCACGTTTTAATAAATCATTTTGATTAAATGATAAAGTATTAGTATTATTAGTAATATTGGATGGTGATGATGATGATGATGATGATAATGATAATAAATCCCCCTTATTTAGCGTCAAATCGTTGTTAGAAGTGAATTTAAAACATTATTATTTAATACTATTTAATTTATTATTATTGTTGTTATTTAAATTGATTAGTGAAGAGTAAATAGAAGTTAATATGAATATATGTGAATATTTTTTTAAGAATAAGGGGGGTTGGGGATGTTTAATATCTATAAATTGATATTAAATCAATATTTTCTATTTATTGGAATGAATAAGAAAGAGAGAGAATAAGAAATAGAACAAACATTAAGAGTAGAAATGAAGTTGAACATAATCAAGTTATAAAAACAATAAGAAATACAATTAAACAATAGATAATTACGTGCCAAATTAGCTGAGCACATGTTTTGCATAATGAATTTTAAAAAAAGGGCAAAAATTGTCAATTTATTGACAAATATTGAAAAATATTTAAAAATATTTAAAAATATTTAGAAATAAAAAAGGGCAATTTTCTGTACAAATCAAATTTTCTGTGTAGAGAGTAACAAAACGAATAAATTTTTCCAATTCGCGATATTTATATTAAAAAAAAAAAATTTACAACGCACAAAAATCAATTTTCAACTTTATTAAGTATAAGAAGATTAAGAAGTATACTTAATAAAAATATTAAATTGGCAATTTAATACAAAATACTATAATAAGTGAAAATACTTTCAAATAATCATAACAACCTAATAAGGTATTACAAAACATGTCCTTCTTTATAGACAATAATAGCATCTCACCACAAAATGTATCCTCTCAAAGACTAGAATTGGCAGAATTCCAATACAACGGATTAAATGGATTGTTAGAAACAATAAGGAAAACTTGTAATAAAAAATGCATTCCTTTAGATTATGGTGAAGGTGATTTAACAAAGGGTGAAAGTGAATGTAATAATAGATGTGTTGCTAAATTCATGCAAAGTCATAAATCTATTGGAAATTTAGTTGAATCAAATCAAAGGCTTACAGAGAAGGATATGACAGTTTATCAATGGGTGAAAAAAGAATATATTAATAATACATCTCCAAAAAGTTCAAACAATTAAAAATTGACTGTCCTTCATTCCTTGAATCAATCATTTAATCATTCAATCATTCAATCATATCTATAAATATAATTATATATATATCTATATTTATTTACATCCCATCTTGTATATATTTAGTCGTTGCTATTTAATAAATATATAATATAATTTATATAGCACGCGTTTAAATAAACGTTAATTAATTTTTTATTATTATCATTTTTATTATCATTGTACTGATTTTGTTGATTTTGTTGATTTTAAATTTCAAATTGTGTTTTTAACACATTTTCTAATTGTCTCTGTTTTTTTTTATGTTATGATGATATTCTAATTATCTCCTAATTTATTTTATTCTTTTTCTTTTCTTCTTTCCCTTGTTTGATATAGCTAGTTTACTTTCATTATATATATATATATATATATACTTACTTACTTACATATTCTCTCATATTTATACATACTTTCATATATTCATTCATTGCTCCGTTTACTTGATAATTCAGTTTTTAAATAGTATATAATGACTAATCAAGAAATTATTGAATCAAATAATCAAATTAATTTACCAGATAGTGCAACTATTAATAATAATGAAACTCATGAACAACGTTTAAAAAGATATTTACTTTCAACAGATTCACAATCTGAATATAAAAAGCATAATTCAGATGATGCAGCAAAACGTTTTCAATACCTTTTATCATTATCACCTTTATTTAGATTTTTTATTGATATAAATGCAACAAATGATAAAAATTTACATAAATTAATTAGACAAATTGATCAAAAACATGCAACCGGTAAATTAGATTTATCATTATCTTCAAATTTAAATTCTTCAAATCGTCGTAAAAGGAAATCTGAAAAGGAAGAAGATGCTGAATTGATGAATGATGAAGAAGATGAATTAAATGATTCAAATTCAAATTTTTTAACTGAATCTCCAAATTATATTAATGGTAAATTACGTGATTATCAAATTCAAGGTTTAAATTGGTTAATTTCTTTATATGAAAATAAATTATCAGGTATTTTAGCTGATGAAATGGGTTTAGGTAAAACTTTACAAACAATTTCATTTTTAGGTTATTTACGTTATTATAAAAAAATTGATGGACCTTTCTTAGTTATAGTTCCAAAATCAACTTTAGATAACTGGCGTAGAGAATTCTTAAAATGGACAAAAGATGTTAATGTAATTGTTTTACAAGGTGATAAAGAAAATCGTAATAATATAATTAATAATATTTTATTACAAGCAAAATTCGATGTTTGTATTACTAGTTTTGAAATGGTTATAAGAGAAAAGGCAAAATTATCAAAATTTCGTTGGCAATATATAGTTATTGATGAAGCTCATAGAATTAAAAATGAACAATCTTCTTTATCTCAAATTATTAGATTATTTTATTCAAAAAATAGATTATTAATTACTGGTACTCCTTTACAAAATAATTTACATGAACTTTGGGCTTTATTAAATTTCTTGTTACCTGATGTTTTCGGTGATAATGAAATATTTAATGAATGGTTTGAAAAATCAGAAAATAATAATAATAATAATAATAAAATAAGGAATAAAGATAATGATGATGAAATTGAGAACGATAACAATGACGAAGATGATGAAGATACTGAAAATAAACCAGAGAATAAAGATGATAAAGAAGCCGTTGAAAAATTACGTAAAATTTTATCACCATTTTTATTACGTCGTGTTAAAGCAGATGTTGAAAAAAGTTTACTACCAAAGAAAGAAGTTAATGTTTATGTTGGTATGACTGCAATGCAAATTAAATGGTATAGAAATTTATTACAAAAAGATATTGAGGCAGTTAATGGACAAGTTGGTAAACGTGAAGGTAAAACAAGATTACTAAATATTGTTATGCAATTAAGAAAATGTTGTAATCATCCTTATTTATTTGAAGGTGCAGAACCAGGTCCACCTTATACAAACGGTGAACATTTAGTTACAAATGCGGGTAAAATGATTGTACTTGATAAATTATTAAAAAAATTAAAAGCTGATGGTTCAAGAGTTTTGATTTTTTCACAAATGAGTAGATTATTAGATATTTTAGAAGATTATTGTTATTTACGTGATTATAATTATTGTAGAATTGATGGTTCAACAGATCATGAAGATAGAATTAATGCAATTGATGATTTTAATTCACCAAATAGTGATAAATTTATATTCCTTTTAACAACTAGAGCTGGTGGTTTAGGTATTAATTTAACAACTGCAGATGTTGTTGTTTTATTTGATTCGGATTGGAATCCTCAAGCAGATTTACAAGCAATGGATAGAGCTCATAGAATTGGACAAAAGAAACAAGTTAAAGTTTTCAGATTTGTAACAGAAAATGCAATTGAAGAAAAAGTTCTTGAAAGGGCAGCTCAAAAATTAAGATTAGATCAGTTAGTTATTCAACAAGGTCGTAGTAAATTTAATGATGATACCAATAAAAGTACAAATAATAAAGATGATTTACTTAATATGATTCAACATGGTGCACAAAAAGTTTTAGATAATGAAGAAGGTTCAATTACATTAGATGATGATATTGATGCAATTTTATCACGTGGAGAAGAGAAAACTAAAGAATTAAAGGCTAAATTTGAAAAACTTGGACTTGATGATATTCAAAATTTTAATGGTGAACAACAATCTGCTTATGAATGGAATGGTGAAAATTTTGCAAAGAAAAAATCAAAAGGTTTGGGTATATTTTTAAATCCATCGAAAAGGGTTAGAAAAGAACATCAATACAGTGTTGATGGATATTATAAAGATGTTATGAATCAAATGAAAAATCCAACAACTAAACCAAGTGTTCCAAGACCTCCAAAACATTTTCAATTAATGGACTTTCAATTTTTTGATCCAAAATTAAATTATTATTTTGAAAAAGAAATGTTAGCATATAAAAAACGTGTTAATTATAGAATTGGTGAAGAAGATTTAGATTTTGAGAATAAAAAATATGAAGGTTATGAATCTGAGGAATTTAAAAATTTAAGTAAAAAAGATCAAAAAAATTTAATTAAAGAAATAATTTCTAAAGAGCAATCAAAAATTCAAAATAGTGAACCATTTACAGATGAAGATATAAATGAAAAAAGGAGATTAATTGATGAAGGATTTGGAGATTGGAATAAAAGAGAATTTATGCAGTTTATTCATGGATGTGCTAAATATGGGTCTAAGAATTATGAAGAAATTAGTAATGATGTTAAAGGGAAAGATGCAAATGATGTACGTAGATATAGTGAAGTTTTTTGGAATAGATATAAAGAAATTGAAGGATGGGAAAGATATGTAAAAGAAATTGAACTTGGAGAACGTAAACTTGAAAAAAGTAAAATGCAAAGTGAAATTTTAAAAAGTAAAATTAAAGAACTGAAATATCCAATTGAAGAATTAACTATTCAATATCCGCCAAATAATTCAAAGAGAATGTATTCAATTATTGAAGATAGATATTTATTAATTAAAGCTGATAAATATGGTTTAATGAATCAACATTTATATGATTTAATTAAGCAAGATATTATGAAAGAAGAATTATTTAGATATTGTTTTTACTTTAAATCACGTACAACCAATGAACTTGCTAGAAGAATTGGAACATTATTACTTGCAGTTTCAAGGGAAGTCGAAGGACCCGATGCATTTAAGAGAAAGAGGAAACCAGGTTCAAGGCTTGATAGTGTTGAAGACAGTAATATATCAAGTAGACAGCAGAGTGTTGATGCTGATAATGAAAACGGAATATTAGATAAAGAGGATGAAGTTAATGAAAACGAATTAAAAGTTAAAGAGGAAAATGTGAAAAGACGTAAAATCGAAGATATCAGTAACGGTGTATAATTTACTTATAAATAAGGAATGAAGTTTTATTATTATATATATAATATATAATATATAATATATGTAATGTAATTTTGAATAAACAATCGATCAATCGTTTAATCTATTCCGAAACTATCAAATTCATGTTTGCGTCGATTGCGTCGATGTCTTTTGTTTCCTCTTTTGAAAGATTGTTACCCGGCCTCAACCGCACCCAACGGATAACAAAAAATGGAAATAAAAACAAAATTCAAAAAAAAAAAAACCGTTTAAAAAATACAAAAAATAAAAAAACTAAAAAAATAAAAAATACTCTAAATTTCCGCGTCGATCGTCCACAACCCCCCCTGTTTGGACGAATTCCTCCCAATGAAATTATAATTACCAAAATTGCTTACTTTGCTCAACTACAATTTGCTGGCGAGAAATGAGGGGAATTTAATTTTTTTTTTGTGTTTCAATCTGCTTACAATTGCAGGTTTTCTATGTATACGTTTGTTACAAATTCTCTATATACTGATTGACCTCAATTGAAATAACCATTTGATTGTTTTTCTTTTAATTCATATTTATAATTTATAATTATAAAGAAACTTTCTTATAATCTTATCTTTTATTTACAAGGAACAAAAGGATAAAACCGTCTGTAACAGATCTATTTCGTTACTTCGTTGTTACTTATATTATCATATTTTTTTGATTCATTCTCTCAACTTTAATTAATACAATTTTAAGATAGGATTAACAAATTTATTATCTTTTCAATAGTTATTAATTACTTCCGAAAAAAAAAGAAAATCTATAAAGCTTAGTGTAAATTGATATTACACAGACTCTGATATATATACATATATTACAAAAAAATAAAAATTAGATATTTAAATAAATAACAATTATAATAAGAAAAAACAAATACAATCAGTTAATCAAATTATAATAAATAAAACATATCAATTTTAGAAAAATAAAAAAACAAAATGTTAAGATCATTCAATAAATTATCAATTACTAAATCTGTTGCTAAACAAGCAACTAGAAGTTTTTCAAAATCTTCTTATTTAAATCAAGATGTTACTCTTAAAATTGATGGTGTCCCAGTTTCAATTGAAAAAGGTGCCTCAATTATTCAAGCTGCTGAAAAGGCAGGTATTTATATTCCAAGATATTGTTTTCATGATAGATTAAATGTTGCAGGTAACTGTAGAATGTGTTTAGTTGAAATTGAAAAATCTCCAAAAATGGCAGCTGCTTGTTCAATGCCAGCTGGTAATGGTATGTCTGTTATTACTCAATCTGATAAAGTTAAAAAAGTTAGAGAAGGTATAACAGAATTCTTACTTTCAAATCATCCTTTAGATTGTCCAATTTGTGATCAAGGTGGTGAATGTGATTTACAAGAACAAACTTTAAGATTCGGTTCTGATCGTGGTAGATTTCATGAAGTTGTTGGTAAAAGAGCTGTTGAAAATAAAGCTGTTGGTCCTTTAGTTAAAACTTCAATGAATAGATGTATTCATTGTACTAGATGTGTTAGATTCTTAAATGATGTCGCTGGTGCTCCAGAATTTGGTACTGCAGCAAGAGGTAATGATTTACAAATTGGTACTTTCGTTGAAAGAAATATTAATTCAGAATTATCTGGTAATATTGTTGATTTATGTCCAGTTGGTGCTTTAACTTCAAAACCTTATGCTTTTAAGGCAAGACCTTGGGAATTAAAGAGAACTGAATCAATTGATGTTATGGATGCTTTAGGTTCAGCAATTAGAGTTGATGCAAGAGGTATGGAAGTTATGAGAATTTTACCAAGATTAAATGATGAAATTAATGAAGAATGGATAAGTGATAGATCAAGATATGCTTGTGATGCATTAAAAGTTCAAAGATTAACTAAACCACTTATTAAACAAGGTAATAAATTCGTTGATGCAACTTGGGATGGTGCTTTATCAACAATTGCAGATTCAATTAAAAAAATTAATCCAGCAAAGAATGAAATTAAAGCAATTGCAGGTCCTTTAGTTGATGTTGAAGGTATGGTTGCATTAAAAGATTTAGTTAATAGATTAGATTCTGAAAATTTAACAATTGATGCTCCAGTTACTGAATTACCATCATTTGACATTAGATCTAATTATATTTTCAATACAACCATTTCTGGTATTGATGAAGCTGATCAAATTTTAATCATTGGTTCAAATCCAAGACATGAAGCTGCAGTTCTTAATGCAAGAATTAGAGAAAGATGGTTAGCATCTGATGATGTTGAAATACATCATGTTGGTGAAGAATTCAAATCAACTTTTGATTTAGAAGAATTAGGTAAAACTTCAACTGATTTAGAATCTGCACTTAAGGGTAAATTAGGTGAAAAATTATCTTCAGCTAAGAAACCATTAATTATTGTTGGTTCTGGTGTTTGGGAAAATGAAGATTCAGCTGCTGTTGAATCTGTTTTAAAGAATTTCGTTAAAGGTAAAGAAAATATCATTAACTCTGAATGGAACGGTTTGAGTTTCTTACATCGTCAAGCTTCAAGAGCTGGTGCACTTGATATCGGTTTCTATAATGCAGACCCAGCTGTTAAAGCAATTACTCCAAAAGTTGTTTTCTTATTCGGTTCTGATGAAATTGATCCAAAATCAATTCCAGCTGATGCTTTCGTTGTTTATATCGGTCATCATGGTGAAACTGGTGCTTCATTAGCTGATGTTATTCTCCCAGGTACTGCATACACTGAAAAATCTGCTACTTATGTTAATACTGAAGGTAGATCACAAATAACTACTGCTGCAACTGGTCCAGTTGGTTCAGCAAGAGAAGATTGGACTATTTTCAAAGCACTTTCAGAATACTTAAATGTTGGATTACCATATGAAGATGCAAGAGCTTTACGTTCAAGAATTGAAAATATTGCACCACATCTTCTAAGGATTGAATCTGTTGAATCTGTTTCCCCAGAAGTTGTAAATCTTGGTCTTGAATTTATTCCAAATGCTAAACCAACAGGTAAAACTTTAGAAAACCCAATTAAAAACTTTTATTTCACTGATGTTATTTCAAGAAATTCAAAGACTATGGCACAATGTGTTGGTTCATTTGGTCCAGCAATTGATAAAGTCAATGATGAAAATGCACATTTATACTTAGGTATGGCTTAAGGAAGTACAATCAATAACAAAATTTCAAAATTCATTAACAATTAATTTAATAAATTCCCAGATATCTTCATTTTTTTCATGTTATTTTTTACTTCTTTTTTTCTATATTCTATTAGCTTTAAAGTGATGCCTTTTTCCTCGACTATTATTTATTTTATTTTATTTTGTGCTATATGCAATATTGGATAAAGCAAATTTAAATTATATTATTATTCATTTCTGTTTTCATATATACATTTATAGTAATGGCATTTATGAATGTTCATTAAAAGGTTAGAATTTCAAAACAAATTACCTTTCAATCCCCATATTCTTATTCTATTTTATTTGTTTTGTTGACACATATATATTTTTACATAGTATATATTCTACACTATTTATCAAAAAAAAAATATTTATTATCATTTATTTTTGTGTTTTATTCAATATCATGCAAACTTTTTATATATATGTCTAACTATTTTTTACATTCTTTATAAAAATTTAAAAAATCATTAAAACTATTAATCAAATTCATACAATATGAAGTATCTTAAATACTTTATCTTTTCCATGTCTATCAATTTCATCTAATAACCACTGTGAAACTTTATTGGCACCCTTTTTTTTGCTTGCTTCAACACAATTACAAACGACTCGGTCCTTTATTTTTAGAGTTGTACGAAACATTGGTAAAACACTTTCAATAGTTGAATCTGGTTCAACTAGATATTCAGGAATGATTTTGAATTCTGATAGTAGTTCTAGTAACTTTGTCTTCGCTGATAAATCAGGAGTTGAAATTTCTGATCTTTGAATATTATATGGAATTACGAATCCATATGTATTTTTTCTAACTTTTTCTGGTTTTAATTGGGACTGTACTGATTCTTCTCTTGGTGTCATCATTCTGATTAAATGATACTTCTCAATTGCTTTTTTGTTCAAAAGTGCAGCTTTGGCGGCTCTTGCACTAGCATCTTTTGTAGATTTTCCTTCACCGGTTCCTAAAATTTCATTTTCCATGACACAATGAACAACGAAAAATGAATCTTGTCTTTTACTACGATTGTTATCTGTTTTGTAAATTGGATGAGAATTTGCAGTACCTATTAAAGAGTAGAGTTCACCTTTTGCTAGCTTGTCCACAGTAGCTTCCGATTTAATAGTCACTGGAAATTTTTCAAATTTTTCTTCTGGTTTTCCCACTGTAACTTCTGTTGATGGTTCTCCTATTTTTTTCGTTCTTACTTCTTTCTCATCCTTATTATTTTCTTCTAATTTTTCAACTTTACTTTCATTTTTCTCTACTGTCTTTTCGTTTTGTTGCTCATTATTGTTGAAAATAATTTTCTTATTATGATAAGTGTATGGATTAGTTAAATACTTTTTAACTAACTGATTACTTAAATGCACATATCTTGACTGTTTACATTCGTCATGTTCAGTTAAAATTGGTGTATATAATGTAATTAACCAGTTTTTGATAAATTCATATGCTTCACCGTTATTT
This sequence comes from Pichia ethanolica, assembly GCA_030570435.1. Lineage (NCBI taxonomy): Eukaryota > Fungi > Ascomycota > Pichiomycetes > Pichiales > Pichiaceae > Pichia > Pichia ethanolica. The sequence goes on along the minus strand of JAJLVP010000259.1, from coordinate 15,771 downwards.
CCCTTATCAATAAACAATGCACCAATATAGGATTCAAATAAATCGGCGTAATGTTTATTAACACCTCCTCTACCTGCTGTCAAATCGGTATCAATAATATTTGAGTCTAAGAGTTCCTTTTGTCTTTCTGGAAATTTATAAGCTCTTGCCAAGATTTCAATTGTTTCATTTTTAACCAGTGTTGCACGTAAAATTGTTAATTCACCTTCATCATAATCTGAATATCTGTTATAAAGTATATCAGATACAATAGTTTCTAAAACTGCATCTCCCAAATATTCTAAACGTTCATTATTAGATTGAACTTGATCATATTTAGATGAATGCATATTATTATTAGTAACTGATCTGTGAATGAAAACTTTTGCTTCTAAAATTGAATCATTAAGAGTTGGTAAAGCTGGTAGGAATCTATCATTATAATAAATATTTCCATTATTATCACCATCATTGTTGTCAAAATCTACATTATTCTTTTTTTCATTCCTTTGCTTAATTAATAATTGGATATCCTCAGAAGATTCCAAAACAGAATTATCTGAAAAATTCATTATTTGATCAAATATCTTCAATTTATTATCGTTATATAGAGTTTTTATTTGAGAAGCCAACTGAATTTTCTGATTTTTACTTAATAATAAAAGTTTAGCTGTGACATCTGGACTGTTATTATTCTCAATTAAGTGATTAATAAATTTAGAAAGCTCATCCGTAGTTAATGAAAGTTTCAAAAGTCTTGACAGATGTTCTTGGACCACTGAGACGGAATACATTATATTGTTAATATCGTAAACAGCTAACGACTTTATCGGTTGATCTAGAGATTTATTATCTCTACTTTCATTATTACTAGAAGTTTTAGCTAGTTCATTGTCCTTATTTTTTTTCTCTTTTCTGTCCTTCTTATCTTTCTTATCCTTCTTATCTTTCTTCTCTTTCTTTTCTTTCTTCTCCTTTTTCACTTTTTTTAACTCCTTGTTCTCTTCTATTTCTGTTGCTTCATCTGGTAGTCTTTTAACCATTTTCGAATAAATTTTATGGGGGGTCTATTTTACTTGGTTATATAAACAAGTTATGGGTCGATTATTAAGCAATTACTAAATATACATATCTATAATTATTTAAAGTCATTATGTAGAATGGATTTGTTGAAAACTTTAGAGCAAAAAAAAAATCTTTCATGCTGTGCACAGCCCATTTTTACTATTTTGGTGGTATTTTGTAATATGAAGTTTTTGAACCAAATATACTATTGGAATCAGAATTAGAACTGTTTTGAAGAACCTGGTATAGTTGTTTTGGTTTATCATTAGAGACATTGGGAGTCTTGCTGGCAAATAATGCTTTTTCAGTAGGATCATCTCCAAATGTTTTTAAAAGAATATCACCTTTAGTGCTGTCAAAATCAGTTTCCTTCATATTTCTATTTTTCTCCCTATCAGTTTCCTTTTCACTTTCATTTTCATTTTCACTTTCATTATCAGAGAAATCTAAATCATTCTCAAGTATTCCCCAATGTTTCGTTATTACAGGAGGGCCGATATTTAATTCGTTTGGGTTATTAAAACTAACTCTACCATTCTGATCTATCTTCATATATGGATAACTTGGTGGTGGACCTAGTTGTTGCATCCTATAAAACCAAGGTGACAATTTATTTTTAATATTATTATTTTCATCTATCATTCCTAATGCGAATTTTAACCTTTTACTTAATGAGCCTATCTTAATACGAGATATTTGATCTTTTAAGATTATATCATCAGTATTTGTAGTTTCTGTATATAATTCACCAAATTTCAATAAGGGAGGTTTTTGTTGATATTTGAAAAAAGCATCATATAATTTATTATAATCAATATCTAGTTGACCTGATTTTGGTTGAACACGTTCACGCATTCTTTGCTTTAAAGTTGAATCATTCTCTGATTCATCAGTTATATTTCTCATTTCCAAAATACCAGTATCCAAAATGAATTTTGGTAACTTGAAAGGTGGTCTTTCAATTCCCCTTTTAGTTGATAGGAAATTTTTCTTTGATTGCCAGTGAGGTGGTATATATACAGAATTTGGTAAAGTTTTCAAATAGATAAATAATCTTGGATCAGGAGAATTCACATCTTTCCAGTCGACTAGTTCAGGGAATTTTGATTCACTTTTCAAAATTGATAATGGAATTGTATATAATTTTTTAAATTTTCTTTTAGTTAAATTATTATTATCAACTAAATTGGAATTTGAGTTTAAATTTACATTTAAATTAAGATTTGATTTGCTTTCATCTGATTCAGAATCCGTGTTATCTGAATCTTCATCGCTTCCAAGAACTATTTCTTGTTGTTTATCTACTAAATCTGTTTCATTCTTTGACTCAAGATCTTTATTCTCGTTTTCATCATTCTGTTTATTGAATTTTTCGAATATTTCTTTATATGAATCTTCTAAGTTCGATATTTCGTCATTTGATAATGGTTTGACATCCTTTATAGGGATCTCAATATTTACTTTTTGTACTTGATTTTTCTTTTCATTTACTTTTCCAGGTTTAGTTACTTTATCCTGTATCCCCAAATTTGGTTTTAATGTATTATCATTATTTATTGTTCGTTCTTGTTTCTTCAAAAGTTTGGCACGTTCCCTTCTTAATTGATTTTTAGATTTCTTCATATTTTCTAATGTCAAAGTCTTTTTTTTATTACGGTATTAAATTATTAAATGAATGGAAAATAAAATAAAAGAAAAACTATACAGATAGAATTGTAAATTTATTTTACAAAAACATGTTGCAATAAAATTAAAATTGTTTGTATGATTACGTAATCAGATTTTGAATAGTGAATAAAAAGTTATTGACAGATTTATTAAAGAGATGATTTTAATAAGTGAATTCTATTAAATAAAAGATTAGTTATCAATGAAAAGGATCACCATAAAAGGTGATTGAAAGAGTCATGGATAATGTAAAAATGTTTAAGAAAGTAAATAGGTTTTTTTTGATGAAATTCTGCTTTCGGTAGTCATTAACTGTCATCAACTGTCAATATATACGTCGTTTACTTTTTTTTTACCATCCCTTACAATCGTTATAGACCATTTGAGACCATTTGAGACCAGTTCACACCATTGAATCCCTACATGATTAACAACTGTAGTAGAGATAGTAACTAGATGGAAATCAAACTGCAATTCTTTGTGAATAAGCTGATAAAGAGGGATAACGATAATCTGAGACATTATTAAATTCGTTCCGCAACACGTCCTGTCATTTAAGCCCTTTCTCAATATTTATTATTATACGAGTTCGTTTCGAGGTTTAAAAGGAAAGATCGTTCCCACATTTCAGCTTTTTGGATTATTTGATATTTCACATTTGAGCTGAGCATTTTCTTTCTTTGTTTTTTTCTAAAACTTTTCGTTTCTATTATATTTAGTATATACATCTATACATCAAAATATGTCTAAAGAGTACGTTTATATTGTTGCTGGTGCAAGAACCCCAATTGGTTCATTTCAAGGTTCATTATCATCATTAAATTATGTTGATCTTGGTTCTCATGCAGTTAAAGCTGCTCTTGAAAAAGTACCACAAATTAAACCAACAGATGTTGAAGAAATCTTCTTTGGTAATGTTTTACAAGCAAATGTTGGTCAAGCACCAGCTAGACAAGTTGCATTAAAATCAGGTTTAGGTGAAGATACACCTGCAACAACTATTAATAAAGTTTGTGCAAGTGGTATGAAAGCAGTTATACTTGGAGCTCAAACAATTTTAACTGGTTGTGCAGATATTGTAGTTGCTGGTGGTGCAGAAAGTATGACAAATTGTCCTTATTATTTACCAGCTGCTAGAGCTGGTTTAAGATTTGGTGATAATTCAATTATTGATGGTATTTCAAAAGATGGTTTAAATGATGCTTATGATGGTAAAGCAATGGGTGTAGCAGCTGAAAAATGTGCAAAAGATCATAATATTTCAAGAATTGAACAAGATGATTTTGCAATTAGTTCGTATAAAAAATCACAAAAAGCTCATGATGATGGTAAATTCAAACAAGAAATTTCACCAATTACAATTAAAGGTATTAGAGGTAAACCTGATGTAATTGTTGAAAGAGATGAAGAAACTGCTAAATTAAATGAAACTAAATTAAGAGCTGCTAGAACTGTATTTCAAAAAGAAAATGGTACTGTTACAGCACCAAATGCTTCACCAATTAATGATGGTGGTGCTGCATTAATTTTAATGTCAGAAAGAAAAGTTAAAGAATTAAATATTAAACCAATTGCTAAAATTATTGGTTGGGGTGATGCAGCTCATGCACCAGTTGATTTTACAACTGCACCTTCATTAGCAATTCCAAAAGCTATTAAACATGCAGGAATTAAAATTGATGATGTTGATTTCTTTGAATTTAATGAAGCATTTTCAGTTGTTGGTTTAGCAAATACTAAATTACTTAATTTAGATCCATCTAAAGTTAATGTTTATGGTGGTGCTGTTGCAATTGGTCATCCATTAGGATGTTCAGGTGCAAGAATCATTGTTACTTTAATGTCAGTTTTAAATCAAGAAGATGGTAAAATTGGTGCAGCTGCTATTTGTAATGGTGGTGGTGGTGCTTCTGCTATTATTATTGAAAAATGTTAAGCAATCAATTTTATAGCTAAATGTATAATATATAGAGTATTATAATCAATTATAATTAGTCATAATCATAATCATCATTAAGAGTAAAATACTAAATAAATGAAACAACAAAAAAATATAATTTTATTAGTTGCAGTGAAGATTAACTCTTAGTAACTAACTAACACCCAAATACCAGCGAGATGCTGTCCCCTTCGCCTCCGCCACGGGCTGGGAGCTGTGCTGTATTTCTACCCTCCAGCGGTACCCCAGCTCATTGCTGACGGCGACAAGCCAGTCTTCACATGGCTGCCGCACGTCGACCGCAGGGATCGAACAGGACACCTCAAACTGTAAGTGCTAAAGAGAAACCATGACAAAGTCTTAACCCCTCCGACAACGGCCATTACAGCAAACAAATTTTTCTTTCGTGAATACTTATGTAGGAGAAATTGGCATAAATTTTTGTTTTAAACATCTTTGTAGATATAAAGCTAGAAATAAAATTGATTTATTATATGAAGTGTTTAGTAGAAACACTGTATTATAATAGTTTTGTTAGAAAAAATTTAAAAAAAAAACTATAAAAACTATATATTTGAAAAAGAGTATTGAAATAAATTTTCTTTTCCAATTTCTTGGAGTTTTTTTTCACAAATATAATTTTTAAAAAGAATAATTTATCTAAATTACATAATCAATAAAATGTGGCTTATTTAATAAATAATGAATAGATTAATAATACAAAAATATCATAAATATATAATATAAAACACACACACGATCATCCCAAAAAGGAAAGCAAGCCGATATCCGTAAAGTATAAAAAAACAAAAATAATAAAATGGCCAAAATTCATCTAAAAGTTGCGAAAGTTAATTTACTCAAAATATTTCACTAGTGCAAATTATAAGTATTATCTGTGCAAATACAGCATATTTTATTTTTACTTAAATAATGACATCTTTTATTTACCAATTACACTTCAATTACTTGCGTAAGAAGAAAATATTGGAGTTTTTTCCTATTTTAAACTGTAATGTACAATTATTATATGATTAATAGTTCTATACATGGACCGGCCATAACAAAAGCTCACATGATGAGCACGACAACATTGAATTTGTTGCACGCCAAATTCGTGGCGTGTGCAACTCACAATCAGAATAAAACAGTCTAACAATCAATCAGTTTGTCTCATTTGAATTTTAATAATCGGATGTACTTAGATGCAGATTATCTAACACTGCTTCTTCTGTATATCTGGAAATTCACAATATTTATACCTTTTATTATATTATAGTTATATCATATAATCAATTAGTTAACTATGTCGAATCCAGAAGAATTAGTGGCAGAGGTAAGTACCTTTTTATTAAAAATTTCCGTCCTTGTTTAAGATATCTTAAGTTAAATCATTAAATATCAATATTAGCATTAAATACTAACCAAAATTGTAATATCTATTTTTAAAAATTGTTAATATAGGCAAATAAAAAATTAAAGAAAAGTTCAGGTCTGTTTTCATCATTTTTAGGTGGTTCAAGTGTTTCTAAATATGAAGATGCAGCAGATTTATTAACACAAGCGGCAAATCTTTATAAACTTCAACGTCGAAGTGTTGAAGCAGGTAATACATTTGAACAAGCAGCAAATTGTCAACTAAAAGCTGAATCACCAGATGAAGCAGCTAATACATTAGTTGAAGCCTTTAAATCTTATAAATTAGAATCACCAGAGCAAGCAGCAAATTGTTTAGAAAAGGCAATTAGTATGTTTGTTCAAAGAGGTCAATTTAGAAGAAGTGCAAATTTTAAAACTGATTTAGGTGAATTATATGAAAATGAATTACAAGATATTAAAAAGGCAATTCAAAGTTATGAAGATGCAAGTGAATGGTATAAAGGTGATTCTGCTACTGCATTATCAAATAAATGTTCATTAAAAGCAGCAGATTTATATTGTGATGATTCAATTAAAAATTATACAAAAGCTGCAACAACTTATGAAAGAGTTGCACAAGAATCTTTAAATAATAGTCTTGCAAAATGGTCATTAAAAGAATATTTTTTAAAAGCTATACTTTGTAGACTTGCTGATGGTAATGATTATGCAAGTGCAAATGCTGTATTACAAAGATTTTTACAATGGGATCCAAGTTTTCAAAATACGAAAGAATTTGAATTTTCAACAAAACTTATAGATGCTGTCAAAGATGGTAATCCGGATGATATTGCAGTTGCTTCAAAGAATTTTGATAAATTTTCAAGACTTGATGGAATGAAAGTTAGAATTTTAAATACTATTAAAAATAATATTGTAGCTGCACCAGTTGATATGGAAGAAGATTTTACTTAATTGAATATTTATTTATCATCATCATAATCATTATTATTATTTAATTGAATTTGGTTCTTTTCTTATAGTTTTTTTTAAAAACAAATTAAAAATAAATTTTATATCTCTTTTAATAAATATTATTATTATTTTCTTAGTTATTATTAAAAATTGAGTTGCTTAAAACGATAATTAAATGGAAAGATTATACAAAACTTAAAAATTATAGTCAAAATTATAATTAAAATTATAATTAAAATTTTTCATTTATTAATTTATTTATTTATATGTGATAAGTGGTTATTTGGATTAATTTTTGATCTCTGTAAATTATTTTTGGTTATTTGTATTGGTTTAATCTATGATCTACCACCTCTACTACCACCTCTTGAAAATCCACCTCTACTACCACCTCTTGAAAATCCACCTCTACCACCACCTCTTGAGAATCCACCTCTTGAACCACCTCTTGAACCACCTCTACCACCACCTCTTGAGAATCCACCTCTACCACCACCTCTTGAGAATCCACCTCTACCACCTCTACCAGCGGAAGGACCACCTTTAGCACCTTTCTTCTTTGGAGCTTTAGGTCCTACTTGTTTAGGTTTTGGTAAGAATCTATCAAGTGGTAATAATTTATCAGCTGCAATATAAAATTTATCACCTTCTTTAAAAGAAGTTGCTTGAACACCTTCTGATGGTTTAATTGTAAAGAAAACTTCATTTAATGGACCTAAAATTTCGTCAACTTTACCAACTTGAGTTTTATTTTCTAAATATATTGGGGCATTAAAATATGGAATTTTTTCATTAATTGATCTACAAACAATATCACCTTCACATGGGTGTAAGAATGCACCCATTTCGAAAACTCTATCTGGTGGACCTTGTGGTGCAAAATTTGATCTACCACCACGACCACCTCTGAAGCCTCCTCTACCTCTATTCATTATATATGGATGTATAAAATATGGCGGTTTTTATTATGCTAAGAGAATAAAATCCAAATAACAATATAATATAAAGATATATACAATCTGTATCAAAACCATTAATATTCCAAGCTAAAATTACTTTATATTCATGTAGCAAAATTGAAAAAAAAAATTTTTCATGGCAGGCCAAAAAAAAAAAAGAAAAGCGTGAAAAAAATAATGATAATATACACCCGTGCACCAACACTATAATTATATTTCCAGAAATTTGAAGAAAGCGAGTTTTTCGCTGCGTGGCCGAGTGGCCAGCGGTTTCCTCCTTTGTTTTCCCCCAGCCGGCAATAATCCACGCATACTCGCACACAAAAGGTGTTTTTCACACCCTCCGAATTCGGTGGGCGTTGAGACACAATTATTTTACTTTAATAATTATAGCGAGTGGGAAATTCGGTGGTTTACTCCGTCTCTTTGCAACGGTCTGGTCTGGTTTGATCTGATCAGTCAGCCTGACTGTTTCCTCTTGAGAGGTTCCTGGGCGTGCAAGCGCTGGGCAGTTCCACAAGAAATTACTGCCCGGTTAGAGAAATACTAGTCGGGCAATGGGAGTGTTCTGCAGACGGTTGGCTTGGGTAATATGATAATATTGCCGGGGCTGTTGAGTGCAATGCGTGGATCCCAATTATTGGGAAACTCGATACCGATCATTATGTTGGCTGGGGGTTTTCATTTTTCCCCCCCCTGATTATTAAATAAATATACACACATGTATATGCACACAGATGCACAATATATATACATAAATATAATAATTGATAGAAATAACACAGATCAAACTAACTATACATTTTATTACACATTTAAAAACTACCAAATAGATAAAGCCTTCTTATCTTTATATCTTCCAATACTATGGATTGTCTTTCTTTTCATTTACAACTTCTTCTTTGCCAACCTTACTAGTATTATCCTTAATACCTTCTTTTTTCTCATTTTTACTTACATCATCATTGACAGGTTTATGATAAACTAAATTCTTATAAATTCTACCACGACCTCCACGACTACCACGAATATTGAGTTCACCTCGATTATAATTACTATTTTTATCATTCAAAACATCATTATTATAACCTCCACGATTTCCACGATTTACTCCACGATTTACTCCACGATTTGCCCCACGACCTCCTGAATTATAACCTCTATAAGCTCCACGATAACCACGATATGTATAACCTCTATCTCTACCACGACCATTTCTGCCACGATTATTTGAAGAAATTGAATCATTTTGTTCAATTGTAGTGGAATCGTTTTGTTTAGATTCAGTATATTCTGTCTTTTCATCATTATTGCTATTTTCTTCAACTACCTCTGTTGTCTTTGATTTTGGAGAAGCATTCTTTGAATCATCAATATTACCATCATTTTTAATATCTTCATCATTTTTATTCAAACTTTCTGATTTACCACTATCATCAGTTACGTCAACTTCATTCTTCTTGGATTCTATATTATTATCGGTTTTCTCAATTTTATTACCATCTTGAATTTTATTAATTCTTTCCTTCTTTTTATCTTTATTTTTCTTTATCTTTTTTTCTTTCTTATCAACTTTTTCAACATCAGATTTATCATTTTCTTTACTGTCTTCATTTATATTTTTATTTTCATCTTTCTTTTCATCTTTAATTTCATCTTGATTAAAAGTTGTAATTGTAGATTTTTCTTCTTTATCCACCTGTAATAATTTCTCTTCATTGTCAATAGGTTTATCATCATCCACATTACTTTTTGTATCAACTAACTTATTTTCTTTACTTTCATCTTTTTTAGAATCATATTTTCTCTCACTTTGCTCATTTATAATATTACGATGATAACGATTATTATTACTATTATTATTATTATTATTACTATTATTATTATTATTATTATTATTATTATAATTATGATGATGGTAATTTGAATTATGATAACCTTCATTATGTTTATTATTATATCTATATTTATTATTCATTGAGCTATTAAAACGTGGATTATTTTGATTTCTCCATGAATTTTTTGATAACCTATCTTTATTAATATTATTGTTATTATCAACAATTGATTGATTATGTTTTTTCATTTCTTTTTCATATTCTTCTTCACTCAATTCCCTTGCAATTCTTCTCTCAAATCCTGATGTGGTTTTATAACCTTTAGTGATTGCATTTGGTGTATTATTTACTAGGGATTTATCTTTTTCAATATTTCCGATTATGTTTTCTTTCTCATCTTGATTTAAATCAGATTCTTTAATAATTGAATCTTTTCTTTTCAATATCTTAACTGATGTTGTAGATTTTTCATTTGAATTATTAATAATTTTCTTTTCATTATCATCACCATTTTCACCATTTTGATTATTATTCTGATTATTATTTTGATTATTATTTTGATTATTATTTTGATTATTATTTTGATTATTATTTTGATTATTATTTTGATTATTAATTTCACTTAAATCTTTATCTTTATTCTCATGATGATGAATTAATGTCATATCAAAAGTAGTTTCATTAATTGCAGCTTTTGACAATTTTTTCTCTATTTCTAATTGCTTTTTTAATGTATCAACTGGTTTGGCATTACCAAAAGGATTTATCTTTGATGGTTTATTATTATTATTAATAGTTGGAGATGAAGACGATGGTATTGATGAATTATTCTTAATATCTAAAGATTTTGCAATATCTTTTGTATTTTCAGATATAATTGGTATTTCAGGAACTAATACAGGTTTTGCATTTCCAAAAGGATTTGATTTATTTGAATTTGAATTTGAATTTAATTCTAAAATTTTTGCTATTTCTTTAGTATTATCAGAAATTATTGGTATTTCAGGTATAACAACAGGTTTTGCATTACCAAAAGGGTTTATCTTTGGTTTATTATTTGACTGTGAATTATGTAAATTATTGTTATTAATAATAATATTATTTTGATTAATTTGATTATTTCTTAATTTATTTCTTGAATTTGAATTTTCTCTTAATTCCCTTTCTTCTTTTTCAATTCTTTCATCTTCTAAATCTTCATTATAATTTAAATCATTATTAAAATTTAAAACAGATTGAAATTCATTTGGTGATGCAACATCAATTATGAATTTTTTCCTATCTATAAAAATACTACCATTCCATTTTAAAACTTTTTGTAAATCTTGTGAATTAAATAAGAATACAAAAGCAATTTTCTTTTTATGATTATTATCAGATGGATCTAAAAGTACATGACAAGTTTCAAATTTTGTATATCTTGATTCGAATAATTCTTTAATTAATTGTCTTGTACAATTTGATGGTATATTATCAAAAACTATTATATTTGAATTTTTAAAATTTAAATTTAAATTATTTAAAGATGAATCAATTAAAGATGAATTTCTCCAAGAATTTGATAAATCAATTGAATCTCTATCATTATTTCTATCATTATTTCTATCAATATCTCTATCAATTAATCTATCATTAATATTATTACGATATTGATTATGGTTGTAATTATTGTTATGATGATGATGATGATGATGATGATTATTATTAATATTACTATTATTATTACCAAATGGTGAAGGAGTTGAAGAAATAGAATTAAAATTACTTGAATTTAAAGTATTTGTTATATCGAAATCATCTTCAATCCAAGATGGTGTACCCAAACTTGGATCTGCCATGAATTCAGTCAATGACATTTTCTTTGTTCCTATATGAATAATAAAATAAAATAAATAATTAAATGTTAGTAAAATAAATTTCAATTAGAAATAATTGATCAAATTATAATTTAATTAAATCGATAACATACCCATATTTAATGATTAATTATTTTAACTATTTTAATTATAATAATAAAGCAATTGATATAGTACTAATGACCAATAAGGACTTGTTGTATAAAATGAATATACTATAAATGAAAACTATCTCCGAAAGAAGAAAGGCAAAAAAAATTCAAATAGAATAAAGTTTGATTCAAAATATAATAAGTATCTAACAATCAAGATACAAGATATAAATAAAATGTAAATAAATAAAAATATGATATTAATGTATGTAATAAAATTTATTAAATTATAAATTATAAATTAAAAACTAAGTTAAAGTCTTTTTAGCGGATAAAATTTAATTTAATATAAACAATATACAATACTGAGGGTTACCCGGTGTAGAATGGGGTTATTATTGCAGCTGAGCCACATAATCGTATATATAGATTTACGAAGAACTCAAAAGTCAAAAGTCAAAATATCGTTTATAATTTATAGTTTATAGTTTTTTTTTTTTTTAGTTTATATGCGTGGACGATCGACGGGGCACGAAATAATAAATAATAAATAATAAATAATAAATAATAAATAATAAGTAATAAGTAATATTAAATTATTTGAAATTACCTAAATAGGAAATAGAAAATGTTAAGTGGGCAACAAAAATATCATTTAATAAATGTCATTTTTATAAATAAATACTATATTGGTTTTATCTTAATATTTGCCCTCCATTTGTTTGACTTATATAAACCAGTCTGTTTCCTTTTATTTACAACAGATAAAGCTAATATATATATAATTATTTTGAAGAGAATTATGTCCAATAGTAACACTAATAATTATAATAATAATATATCTATTCAAATTAATAATGAATTATTATTAAATGATGAAATATTATTAGATGAAAAGAATGAATTCTCTGAAACTATAGATTATACAGAAGATTTAGAGGAAGAATGTGATATAAATGAAAATGAAAATGAAAATGAAAATGAAAATGAAAATGAAAATAGAGATGAAAAATTTTTAAATTCTAATAACTTACATATCGATAATTTAAAACTAAATTCTCCCTTTTCAACTCCTACATCTGTAACTACAGGTTTTTTAAATAATAAAGTTTTATCATTATCAACAAATTCAATTAAATCTTTATTACCAAATTTTTATTCAATTAAAAGTGCAAATAATTCATCAAGTTCATTTAATCAAGATAATTTAAGTTCAAAAGATAATTTATTATTACAAGATCAAATTAATATAGTATCTGATGAATTAGCAAGAGAATCAGATGTTACAGTTTCAACTAATATAACACCACAAGCTGAATATAAAGGTTTTGCATCCTATGTTATATCATGTATATTTTTATTTATTTGGATTTGTTGGTCTTTTTTACCTGATAGAATACTTAATAATTTAGGTGTTTATTATTATCCAAATAGATGGTGGGCTTTAGCAATTCCTTCATACGTAATTGTTTTAATGATGTATATGTATATTGCAATTGCATTATATGATATTGAAATTTTAACATTACCTTTAAATGATAATAGAAATATCGTTGATGATTCAGGTATAATTATAACTCAATTAAAAAATTTTAAACCAAATGATATTAATAATTATTTAATTAATAGTTCAAGTGGTGTATGGGATTTACCAATTTCAATTGTTAATAATGTTTTATATTTAAATTCAAATGATAATATTGATAAATTAGATGATTAATTTTATGTTAATTATTTATTTTGGCTGTGCAAATCATCAATATTATTAAAATAAATTAAAATATAGTCTATATTTTAATTTTATTTTTTCCATATCGTGATATTTTTTATAATATATTAGTTTTTTACTGACTCCGCAAAACAAATTGCTATTATAGGTTATAGGGAAGCTTTATGCGTTTGTCATTCGGTGATGTTAAATAATTAATTAAAAAAAATAATAAGTTGATTCAATTTACTTATTATTTTACAATCATTCCCTCATCTTCTTAACACGTTGAGAATAGATTAAATTATTAATTCTTTATTTTGCATCCTTTTGTCATTAACTTGATTAGAAATAAATTAACATAAATTTCCTAATCTATTTCTTTATTTCTCATTTTATCTTTTATCATGTTTTAATGTTATTTCTTTCTTCTTCTTCACTTTATTATTATTATTATTAATTTAATAATAACAACAATAACAACAAAAAAAATACAATTAATAATAAATAAAGATGATGAAAGCTTTAACTTATATGAAACCAAATGTCATTTCATGGCACTCAATTCCAAAACCAAAAATTTTACATCCAACTGATGTTATCGGTAAAGTTGTTGCAACAACAATTTGTGGTTCAGATTTACATATTTTAAAAGGTGATGTTCCAGAAACAACTGCAGTTGCAGCCAAATCACCAGAAAGGGGTATTGTTTTAGGTCATGAAGCAATTATTGAAGTTGAAGAAGTCGGTTCTTCAATTAAAAAATTCAAAGCTGGTGATATTTGTGTTGTTTCCTGTATTACATCATGTGGTACTTGTTATTACTGTAAAAAAAATTTACAATCTCATTGTAGTGGTAATGGTGGTACATCAGGTTGGATTTTCGGTCATGAAATTGATGGTACTCAATCTGAATATGTTAGAGTTCCATTCGGTGATACTTCATTATTTAAAGCTCCAAAAAGTGTTTCTTATGACAAATTATTAATGTTATGTGATGCAATTCCAACTTCTTATGAAATTGGTGTTAAAAAAGGTGGTGTTAAAGAAGGTGATTCAATTGCAATTGTTGGTTTAGGTCCTGTTGGTTTATCAGCTTTATTATCAGCTAAAACTTTAAAACCAAAACAAATAATTGCAATTGATATGGATGATGAAAGATTAGAATTAGCTAAAAAATTAGGTGCAACTCATGTATTAAATCCATCTAAATTTTCAACTCAAGATTTAACAAATGAAGTTATGACCCTTACTACCAATTTAATTCCAGGTAAAGAGCCAGGTGTTGATGTTGCAATTGAATGTGTTGGTGTACCATCAACTTTTGAATTATGTGAAGAACTTATTACTTCTGGTGGTTCAATTGCCAATGTTGGTGTTCACGGTAAGAGTGTAGAGTTACAATTACAAAAACTTTGGATTAAAGATTGCCAAATTACTACTGGTTTAGTTTCTGCTTACTCAACTGAAGAATTATTAAAGCAAGTTGAAGACGGTACTTTAGATCCAACTCCAATCATCACCCATCACTTCAAATTTGATGAATTCGAAAAAGCTTATGAAATTTTCAAAGACGCTAAAAACACAAAAGCAATGAAAATTGTTTTAACTCCATAAATAAGTAAAGTAAGTAGATAAATTGATAGACTCATTTATATATTTCTTACATATACAAGTTAAATATGATTTACTTTTTATTATCTAGATTTCTTTGTTTTGTTCCGTAGCTTCGTTATTATCGCCCTGACGTTTGGCAGTTTTATATTTTTCTTCAGCTTTAACCTTTTCATCAGGATTTATATTGTTAACACCACCCAGTAAACTTTTCGAAATTGCTTCAGTTGCTGCAATCGCAGGTCTGAAAAATACAATAGGCGTGGCTTTGGCAAACTCAACCAGTGCAGCAGAGGCAGTCTTAGATTCTGATGCTCTGATACTAGCCTCATATAATGCATCTTTAGCCGTATTGAAGTTCTTTTGAATTGAATTATATGCGGTCTTTAAACCTTCATTGAATGATTCTGGCTGATCAGAATACAAACTAACAACATAGGTATCATCCTCAAACTCACAGAGTTTATCCTTATCTTTGTTTTTGGTAATGCCAATCCTCGAATCAAATCCTATATCTGAACTAGAATCAAAATCAGAGTCAGATATATTACCAGATTCATCAATACCTTTATCACCATCATTAACGTGGCCAGCCTCATTATCAATATCAATATCAATATCTATATCACTGCCATTATCAGAATTATCTTCTTCATCCTCAATTGCGATTTCATTGATAATTTTTGATCTGTGATCGCTCTGGTCATTATTCGTATTCT